>JAODAL010018140.1:0-75594 GCA_025379985.1 Phyllomedusa bahiana
GAGTAAAACAGCCCAAATTATTAAATATAATATTACAATAATAATGCAGTAATATTTTTCATTCCATGCATCAAACACCATAGAAAAAAAAATCCTGCCATTTTAGATAGTTCAGGGGGATCTGAGTTGTATGTGTTAGAGTTAGAAGTGTTCTACCAACATTTTAAGAGGTTATCCTAAAATAAAGCTGGACTAGGCTGCCCTGTTACTCCAGACTATGGAAGGCTTTCCCAGCTCAAAAGATACAGAGAAAGGTACCCAGTTAGGAGGGAAGTACAACATAGTCAGAAACTGTCTGATAAGAGAAGAAGAGAGCAGGGGCGTTGCTAGGGTCCTAAAACATTTGGGGCACAGGCCATTTATTAGCGGTGGTTGCTGGCTGTAATGAACAGCTCTCCCCCGCCGCATAGGGAAATTCTCCCCGGGTGAGATCACCTATAATTCAGGAATGTCCAGTTTTGGTGACGGGGTTAATTAAACCCCCCCTTTACTTCCCAGCAGAGATTGCCCTGACGCCCTTTGTGGTCTCCAGCGAGACACCACCTACTCCCAGCCTAAGGCCCTCAGCAGCACCCAACTTCTGCTGCATTCAGACTATAAGAAGCACCCCCATTTTCCTCCCGAATTTTGGGGAATAAAATTGTATCTTTAAAGTCTGAAAAATCGGGTATATGTGGTAATGTAGTGTAACCCCTCTGCGTGTTCTCCTATTTTTATCTTTGTTTTTTCATCTCCGCCATCCAAAAGTTTTTTTCCAAATTTTGGGAGGCAAAGTGTATAAAAAGTCCTGGTAGTTTCTTCTTGTTTTTTTTTTACAGTGCTCACTTTGAGGCATAAATACGATTACAGTGACAGCCAATTTATATCGTTTTTTTTATGTTGTATAATTTAACACACAAAGAAAAAACAAATGTTTCTCCATCTTAAATTCTGATACCAATACTTTTTTTTTTTTATCTGACAAATGAGCTTTTTTTTTCGGGGGGTGGTCTTTTTTTTTTTTTTCTTGCCCCCCATTTGGATTTCTTGAGACTTTTTGTTCGTTTTATTCCTTTTTTTCGCAAAAGAATGAAAAAAAAATTTTAAACCTGCATTGTTTTTTATTTATTTTTGTCACAGTGATCATTGAGGGGGTTGAATAAAAGTTTTATAACAAATATGATACACACATGATGATGCCAAATATGTGTACTTTTTAAAAAAAATTTCAATGACCAGCATTTGTAATGGGGCAAGGGTTGCTTTTTTTCTTTCCTTTATTTATCACTTTATTTGCTTGACCATTGATGCCCCTTTTTTACTCACAGTAGCTCCAGCTGCGGGTGCCACTGCCCATCTGTTTTATAAAAGGGGCAGTTTGCACAAGGAAACCACTATGATTTATACATGTATTTATTGTCCCTGTGTGTTTATTACTAACATATTATACCCATTGGGGCACAGGTAAGTATTTCAGTTATACATGTAGGAGGGGGCATAGCATACTCCCCCTCCTCGTGCCTCAGGGCATACCTCATGGGGGTCACTGGTGGCCCCGGGTGCTCTCGGGCTGGCCTCTTTTGTTAGAGAATTGACAGGAAATTTTTGCATGCCCCCTTTTTTAGCCTATCTACACCCCCAAAGCACACCCTCCTTTGAGCTAAAAGAACAAAGAAACTATGAACAGAGAAAAACGGAGAGAAATTTATGAACAGGACAAAGCAGGGAGAATTCAATGAACAGGGCAAACAGGGAGAAATCGAGCAGGGAAAAACGGGGAGAAATTGATAAAACGGGAAAAAAGGCCTTTAAAGATGTCTTGTTTTCCCAAGCGGACAGGGACCCACTGTGAATTTTTAGTAGCCAGTGGCAGCTATGGGGGACATTCCCACTGCAGCCCCTTGAGGAGGCCAGTTTTTGTGTCGTGGAAAACGGGATGTTTAACTATTCCATGCTTCATTTTTGGAAAGATGTTCAAAAATCTCGGGTCAGGGAAATGGAGACGTGGCGATAAAAATCTAGGGCCCGATCCAAGTGGGGGGGTGCTTGGGGGGAAGGGGGAAACTTTGGGAAACAAGCGATGTCTCCGAAATGAGTTTTTTTTTTTTTCGGTGACGGAGAGGAGTGGGAGCAGCTGGAGGATTAAAAAAGCAAATAAATGACCAGACACATTGGCAGATACAGTGGAAGGGGCCCAAGGGGATCCCTCAGAGCACTTCACAGATGGCCCTGCTGCTTGTGATTTGCCTGGCTTGAAGCTGAATTGTCACCACCCGGCAGAGGGATGTTTTGGGGTCTCCCCCTTTGGCCCCTTGTCCAGCCCAAATGGGGGCATTTTTCCCCTCCAAGAAGGGGGAAAAACTAATTTTAAAGGAGACATTTTTGTAGTATTTGGGCCCGTTTCCTTATGTCCCATCGTCCATCCTCTAGCAAGTCTGACGGGGGTTTTTCCTCAGGCTCATGTCCACTGCCCGGTTGTGGGTGATGGGGGGTTGGGGCGTAGCACTCCACAAAAAAAACCGAGTCGGGAAAATTTTTTTAATGAGCAGCTTTTCTTCCCCCCTAGTGATTTAGGTAACCACCAAAACAGCCCCGGGAGAGACCTTAACTTGGATTTTTCTGGCTACCTGCTTCGCTACTTTTTTGATGCTCCCCACCCATCTGATCCCCTTTTACATTGCTCCCTTTGTCCTTCAACCACCCCCCATCTTTACCGGGACTGGTATTGACACCCCCCCCCCATCTTCACTGGGCCTTAGTAGCCTTCTGTGCTGCTGCCACCTCACCATCGGGTCTCCTCTGCTGCGCTGTCCCTCCGGGCTATTCCCCTTGTCACTCCTGGTTTGATTTTTGCTGTTCTCCCACCTCCTCAATATGTCCCCTAGCTGCCCCACCTAAAAAATTATGACATTGTCCCCACCACCACCCCTGGTGCTGCTGTTGTGCCGCCACTCCACACTGTGTACTTGTGCCATCGGGGCCCTAATCATGCTGCTCCACCTTCACAATTGTGTTTTTCCACTGTGGCCCACTATGGTTGCCAACGACCACTCTCTCTCGATCCCTGGGGTTTTTCTAATGTGTTTTTACCCCACCCCTCTATGACGTTCCCACTATGTTTTGGTTTTTCCCCTTTTTTAATCTGTCAAAGAATTAAAAGGGAAAAAAAACAAACCCCTTTTTGTTTTTAGAGAAGCCCTAAGTAGCATGACATGGTCCTTTGTTTGCATCGGATGTCTGGGGGTGGGTACCAAAAGCGGGGTGGATACAAAACACGAAACATGTAAATATTCCATTTCCCCGTTTCTTTTTGGCATAGCAATGATGGGTTAGGGGCCCTTGAAAGCGGACATGAAGGGTCAAAGGAATGGCAAAATTATTATTGAGTCAATGTAAAAATTTTGATTACACCCCTCCCCTCTTTTGGGGGGGAGGGTCTACATGTTTTAGCATTTAAAAAGAATCAACACAAAAATTTAAAAAAATTTATGTTTGCCACAGATGAAAATTTCCCCAAAAGACAGAGGGGGGGAAAGAGTGTATGTAGGGTGAAATACAAAAACAGGATTTGACAAGAAAATTTTCCCCAAAAAGTGAATAAATGAATTTGGCCCCAGATTTAAAAAACCCCCCCCCGGTCGAAGTTGATGGTTTTTAGGATGTAGTGGGAGAAATTTACACACCCCGTTTTGACTCAAATTCCCCCCCAAAAGGGATAAATTAACCCTTGTATAAAATACCCAAAAGAATGAATGAGATAAATTCAGGGGTTTTGGGGGGAAAAAAAACCACCTTTTTTTCTCCAAATTTTCCCCCAATCAAAAGGTTAAATTAACCCTTTGGGGATAAAAAAACCCACCGGGGCCAAAGGGAAATTTAGGCGATGTGGGGCATAAAACAACCCCCCCTTTATTTGACTCCCAATTACCCCACAAACAAGAGGATAAATTAACCCTTGTGTATAAAATAAAAATAACAAAAGATCTGATGGTATTAAGGTGTATAGGGGCAAAAAAACAACAACCTGTTTTTACTCCAAATCCCCCAAAAAAGGGTTTAAATTAACCCTTGGGGCTAAAATCCCCACAGAAAAAAACAGATAAAATTTAGGTGTTATGGGGCAAAAAATTACAACTCCTTTATCCAAATTAAACCCCCCCAATCAAGAGGTTTAAAAAACCGGGGATGAAATACCCCCACAAACAACCAAAGTAATTTCGTATATGGGGCAAAAAATACAGCTCCCTTATTTTTTCCCAAATTACCCCACAAACAAGAGGCCTAATTAAGCCTTGGATATGAAATACCCTACAGAAAAACCAGATGTAAATTAGACGTATATGAGGCAAAAAAATAAAGACACCCTGTAATTTACTCCAAATAACCCCACAAACAAGAGGTTAAATTTACCCTTGGGTCTAAAATACCCCACAGAAAAAAACAGATAAAATTTAGGTGTATATGGGGCAAAAAAATACAGACGCCCTGTATTTTACTCCAGATTACCCCAGAATCAAGAGGTTAAATTAACCCTTGGGTATGAAACACCCTACAGAAAAAAAACAGATGTAATTTAGGCCTATATGGGGCCAAAAAATATAGACACCCTGTATTTTACTCCAAATTACCCCACAAACAAGATGGTTAATTAAGCCTTGGGTATGAAATACCCTACAGAAAAACCAGATGTAATTTAGGCGTATTTGGGGCAAAATAAAAAAAAAATACAGAGACCCTGTATTTTACTCCAAATTAATGCACAAACAAGAGGCTTAATTTAGCCTTGGGTATGGAATACCCTCCAGAATAACCAGATGGAATTCAGGCATGTATGGAGCAGAAGTACACCCACCCTGGACTTTAGGGAGAATACCCCACAAACTAAAACAAAATAATAACGCTGGTTGAGTAACAAGTATGTATATGACAAATACTTGTGAAGGTCTTTCACTCCAGTAGTTGAAAAAAACGAGTTTGTTTTCTAAAGAGTTCAATATAGTACAGCAGCAACAAGATGCTTATTGATAGGAGTCACAGTGAGAAGTGTGAGAATTTAAGATGGCATCCATATTTATAGGGCTGTGACATCACAGAATCCCGTTGGCTGCTGATTGGCTTCATGTCTGCACATGTCATTGGAGGCGTTCCTTTCGTCCTCGCAGAGTTCTCTGCCCCATGTCACGCCATATGCTCATGGCCATTTTATAGAAGAAAGACAATTTATTCCCGCAAAGTACCATAAACTTCGGCTTCGTGCAGAACCGAAGTTTTCCTGAAATCCTAAACGAATTCCAATCTCTAGTCATGTCATTTAGTCGGTGCAAAGTAAATTTGTAGATGTCACACAAATTCGTTATTAAAGTTTTCATGGTGACTGGTAAATTAAATGACCAAATTAAAGTTGCGTGTGAGGTCGGTTTCACATTACACGTTTTTGCTTTTCTTGTGTTTCTCAAATACATCAAAATGCATGAAGAAAACACATTGATGTCAAAGTCAGAACAGTAATCGGAGAAGCAGTGAATCTACTACAAAAAAGCAGCACCGTAATAAGTAGTATTAGTCATTCTAAATTGCAAACACCATAGAAAATAAATATCCAGTACCAACATTTTTTCTATTTTGTCTTCCCAAAAATATTTAAACAGGCCCTGAAACAGGTCCATAGACTGAAAAAAGTAAATGTTCTCAGAAATAGGGCTGCAAAGTAAAAAAGTAAAAGAATTAAAATAGTATGAAAACGTTAAAAAATTGGCATTGCCAAAATTGTACCGACCCTCAGTGAAACCTCCAGAAATTGTTCACACTACACGCCTCAAATATTTTTTTATTTCCCCTGTACATCATTTAGTATAATACTTAGTATTATTAAAAATTACATCTTTTATTGCAGAAACAAGCCCTCAAAAAGTTATGTAGATGGAAAATTTCAAATGTTTTGGGTCTTGGAATATAGGGAAGAAAAAATTAACCTTTGTAAACAAAACTCCTTGCAGTGGGAAGAAGTTAGCAGTGTTTCTCTGTTTACATTGGCCCAAAGGGCTATAAGGGCTGTGCATTTGTAACCTGGCAACTCAGACACACCTGCTTTAAGAGGATAACACCCTAAGCTGCAGTAGTGGACAGGCCTTCAAAGGTATGTGGAACTGCTGTCAAAGAGGTACATTTGGCCTAATAGGTTTCAATTGTGTAAGTATCTGAAATTAATTCCCATAAAAATGCAGCCACAATTCTAAAGGATCTTTCAAAGCTATGAAAAATGACCTTTTCAATAAGCAAGGTCAATAGCAAATTTCCTATTTTAATGTAGATAGAAGATGCAGTATGTCTTGTTATGTAATGACAGAGGACACATTATAAATCTTGTGGTGGCTTATATTCTGTCCCCTATGGTATGACTAGCAGAATGAACATATAACTCTGAAATATCATATACTGTAATGTTGTTATGGACTATAATTAGGCCCCCAGAGGAGTTATTATGATCCTTGGATGTTATATTAAAAAGCTCACACTGATATTTCAGATTTGAAAACTATATTTTGTTATTAGAAGGGTTTTCTAGTGTTGATCGAGCTGTTCGTGAAAAGTTCCGTTCAAGTCGAACTTTTTGATGTTTTAGACTTCGAACAGAACCAAACTTTTTACTGCTCGTTCTATTAAACGTTTGGTTCTAAATCGCGTTCAGCACCCCATTTTAATACATTTTAGCGCCTTTATGCACTTTTGTTTGCCATCCAAACAGTGCAGAGCACATATAAGTGTCAAAAACATCATCCCTGTGGTGTAGAGCTCTCATTGTCTGCTAAAATCACATGACCATGTTATATATATTTCACTGTATTCGCCATTTCCAGCTCACTCTCTGTACAGTACAGACTGCTCTCTGCTTGCTTGCATGCATGCTGGTACAAGATTTGTTTATTAGCAATAGCTAGGGAGTTATTTCTGGTATTGCTGGCTGCATCTTTCCCACACCCAGAAGCTGTTATTTAGCGACATTTGCCGGCTTACATAATGCCTAACTCTCATATACTTCATACTCATATAATCATACTAAGTGCCCAAAAGTTCAGTTTTTGCAGTATTGGGGGTGAAATCATTTTATAACACACTGGCTCCAATTCTCATATACAAAGAAATATATTCTGAATAGTGGTTGGTTGGTGAAAATTATACTGAGTGAAGAAAAGTTCATTTTTGGCAGTTTTGGGAGTGAAATACCTTTCAAATCAGTGTGTTATTGTCACACAGATATATATCAAGAAAATAGAGTTCTCTCTGTTGCTAAATCTTATTCAATGCCAAAAAGTGTAATTTAGCCAGATTTTAAGTCCACATAATGCTGAAATATACCAGTGCGTTATTGTGATCCACATATATATATATATATATATATATATATATATATATATATATATATATATATACTTCTTTCTTTTGTATTATATATATTTTGTGTTATGTGCAGAGCTATAATATTTATCTTTTGATCATGGTGAGAACTAGAGGTGGTAAGCGAGCAAGGAGGAGCATAGGAAGTGGAGCTAGAGGTATGAGACAAGGCACTCCTTACAGTGCTCCGGACAACACACAAGTGAGCACATCATCAGTTGCAGGACCATCAGGCCTGTTCAGTTCCCTGTGCATCTCATTACTGAACAGCATCGCCTATCTGTTCTTCAGAAGGCATTTCAAAAGTTCAAGAGGCAAAGAGGATGATTTTGTCTGCTCTGACACCCAATCCCTGATGCCCCCTTTTTGATTAGGGCCCCTGGCAGGAGTACTGCCCATACTGCCCTATTGGCACCCCTGCCAGTTACCATGTGCCATTTCCAATACCGATGTCTTCTTATGTGTCTAAGGGGCTTTTGGGTCCCCTCAAGGGCCCCGTAGCGGCTGCTGTCACTGCACCCCCTATAACTACACCCCTGCCAGCTGAACTTCCAGGTTCCCCATTGGGATGTTCTTGCTGCCACCACATATATCACATGTACAAAGCTTGCAAGCAGAGGCATAACTTGAAGTTCTTGGGCCCTGGTGCAACAGAGTGAAATGGGGTTCCTGCCAGTTACCATGTGTCATTTCCAATACCGATTTCTTCTTATTTGTCAAAGGGGCTTTTGGGACCCCTCAGGATGCAGGACCCTGTAGCAGCTGCTGCCGCTGAATCTCCTATAGCTGCGTCCCTGCTTGAAATCTGTCCTCACCTTTTCAGTTTGCCATTGAAAGGAATGAAGTATTTTAGCCTCTCAAATTTTTTATGTCACTCTTAGAGCCAAATTTTCTTCACTAAGTTGTTCCACGTATCTAGTTTATTTTTAGGGATGGTAATTCCAGCTTCCCTGACCTGTAAATTAACCAGAACATCTTCTCCCATAGACTTAAATGGGGTTCGAAGTTCAAGTTCGAATAGAACTGCGAACCAAACTCACGAAAGTTTGAGGTTCTAATCGATCTCGAACTTTTTACTGTTCACGCAAAACTAGTTATTTCATGAAGACAAGTCCTGTCCATTTTTACTAATGGAGAATTTGAACATTATACTGTATAATTGTTTTCCCAGCTTTAATCTACTTCACTGGACCAAAAAGTGGAGCTGCACAATATGATTGAATCCCATTGTGGCAGATTCAAGAAGTCCTTGTATTACATGGAAGGAGTTTTATCTGAATGGCTGCCGCATAACACTTCATACACTACAGCTGCAGTAGAAAAATTTAAGTAAGGTCTGCAGCTGGCTCAAAGTAAGCTTTGAGCTTACAGCACAGAATGACTTCAGCAGTTCTCCCCATTCAAATCTTTGGGACTTCTAAAAATAGCAAAGCACACCTGAAAATCCCACAGAAATTATTGGGGAGAACTGTTTAAGCAGGCCATTTCCCTTTTTTTGCGGACAGCTCCTTGGTTGCTACAAACCAGCTGCAGATGCTACTTGGTGGTATGGGACTACTCCTTTAACCCCTTAAGGACCCGGCGTTTTTTTTTTTTTGGTGACACGTTCGTTTTTCCCTCCTCGCCTTCTGAAAGCCATAACTTTTTTATTTTTCAACCTACATAGACATATGAGGCTTTTATTTTGCAGGGCAAGATGTACTCTCTAATGGTGTTATTCACTATACTATAGAATATTCTGGGAAACCGCAAAAAAATTCCAAGTGGGACAAATTGTGAAAAAAATTGTATTTTCGCCATGTTTCTGGGTGTTTTGCGTTTATGGTGTTCAATCTTTGGTAAATATAATGTGTTATCTGTATTCTACAGGTTGTTACACATCCGGAAATACCAAACATGTAGGGTTTCCGTTATGTTTTGGTACTGTAAAAAAATTCCAAACTTTTTCTATTTTTGAAATTTGCGCCATGGCGCCATTTTGTGCAACCAATAACTTTTTGTACTAACACCTATGGACGTCAGTGAGGGGGCATTTTTTGCGGGCTGAAGTGTACTTTTTTTATCGCTAGCAGTTTGGAATGCATGCAACTTTTTTGATCATTTTATTCCATTTTTTAAGTGCCGTAAAATGATCAAAAAACGCAATTTTGGCGTTTGGAATTTTTTTTCTTCTACGATGTTCAGCGTACGGGATAAATAATGTTATGTTTTTATAGATCGGACTTTTTCGGACGTGGCAATACCAAATATGTGTAACTTTTTTATTATTTTAATGATTTTATTTGTAAAATTGGGAAAGAGGGGTGATTTGAACTTTTAATACTTTTTTTTGTACTTTAAAACTATTTATTTTTATTTTTATTTTTTTACTGTAACATTTAGTCCCCCTATGGTGCTTGACCACTATGGGGGCGCGATTGTTAATACAGCATAATGAATTAGGGTGTACAAAGATGTCGGTTTCCCCACTTCCTGTCTACGGCCTGAAGAGGGGCAAACCGGCAAATGTGAGTGACGGGAGCCTTCACAGGGCTCCACACCACCGTATCCGGTTGTCGGATCGGCACAGCATAGCTGCGCTGATGCCGATGACCGTAAGGTTGGGTGCGCAGCACCGTTCGGCTTTCAGTCAGACGCCGCGGCCATGTTTGCCACGGTGTCTGACGGGTTAAACAGTGCCAGCGGGGGGAGCCACCCGCTGACACTATTACTGCCGATCAGCCGCTAACACCCGGCGGCTGTGCGGGGGTGTTTGCAACAGCCATTTCAATTTGATATATCTAATAACTGATGGACACAGTAATATTTCCGGATTGAAATGAGGTTTATTGTACTAACACAAAATGTGCAATATGCATTAAACCAAATTTTGACTGGTGCAAAAATTTGGGTATCCTTATCATTTTATTGATTTGAATACTCCGAACTACTTTTTACTGACTTTCTGAAGCACAACATTGGTTTGTAACCTCACTGAGCTTTGAACTTCATAGCCAGGTGTATCCAATGATGAGAAAAGGTATTTAAGGTGGCCAATTGCAAGTTGTTCTCCTATTTGAATCTCCTGTGAAGAGTGGCATCATGGGCTCCTCAAAACAACTCTCAAATGATTTGAAAACAAAGATTGTTCAACATAGTTGTTCAGGGGAAGGATACAAAAAGTTGTCTCAGAGATTTAACCTGTCAGTTTCCACTGTGAGGAACATAGTAAGGAAATGGAAGACCACAGGGACAGTTCTTGTTAAGCCCAGAAGTGGCAGGCCAAGAAAAATATCAGAAAGGCAGAGAAGAAGAATGGTGAGAACAGTCAAGGACAATCCACAGACCACCTCCAAAGAGCTGCAGCATCATCTTGCTGCAGATGGTGTCACTGTGCATCGGTCAACAATACAGCACACTTTGCACAAGGAGAAGCTGTATGGGAGAGTGATGCGAAAGAAGCCGTTTCTGAAAGCACGCCACAAACAGTGTCGCCTGAGGTATGCAAAAGCACATTTGGACAAGCCAGCTTCATTTTGGAAGAAGGTCCTGTGGACTGATGAAACAAAGATTGAGTTGTTTGGTCATACAAAAAGGCGTTATGCATGGCGTCCCAAAAACACAGCATTCCAAGAAAAACACTTGGCTACCCACTGTAAAATTTGGTGGAGGTTCCATCATGCTTTGGGGCTGTGTGGCCAATGCCGGCACCGGGAATCTTGTAAAGTTGAGGGGCGCATGAATTCAACTCAGTATCAGCAGATTCTTCAGAATAATGTACAAGAATCAGTGATGAATTTGAAGTTACGCCAGGGATGGATATTTCAGCAAGACAATGATCCCAAACACAGCTCCAAATCTACTCAGGCATTCATGCAGAGGAACAATTACAATGTTCTGGAATGGCCATCCCAGTCCCCAGACCTGAATATCATTGAACATCTGTGGGATACTTTGAAGCGGGCTTGTCCATGCTCGCAACCATCAAACTTAACTGAACTTGAATTGTTTTGTAAAGAGGAATGTCAAAAATACCTTCATCCAGGATTCAGGAACTGATTAAAAGCTACAGGATAGCGACTAGAGGCTGATTATTTTTGCAAAAGGAGGCTCTACTAAATATTAATGTCACTTTTCTGTTGGGGTGCCCATACTTTTGCACCGGTCAAATTTTGGTTTAATGCATATTGCACATTTTGTGTTAGTACAATAAACCTCATTCCAATCCGGAAATATTACTGTGTCCATCAGTTATTAGATATATCAAATTGAAATGGCTGTTGCAAACACCCAAATATTTAGAACTAAAAATGATTACGATTAATAGGGGTGCCCAAACTTTTTCATATGACTGTATTAGGCAAGTTGTACTTTGAGGATTAATTTAATTATTGAACAAGTACAGTGCTGTTAGTTAATCCAAAATGTTAACCCCTTACCGACATTGGATGAATGGTAGGTCCTGATGCCAGTAAGGGCTAATTGCAGATAACACCTGTCGGTTACAGCAAGGGCCATCATGTGCTGTTTCACCCCTTAGACGTCTAAATCAATGAGAAACGGTGCCGCGCACTGTTCCTCCCTGCGATCGGGGCCTTATGAAGGCTTCTCTCACCTCCATGTTTTCGATTTCTCCACTTCCGGCCCCCGTCAGGAAGTGAGGAAACCGCCATATTGGTACACACAATGCATTGTCTATACAATGCATTAGGCTGTATAAATGATAAAAAAAAAAAAAAAAAAAAAAATTAAAATTTAAAATCACCCCAATTTAGCAATTTTACAAATGAAAAAATAAAATAATAAAAAAGTTACACATATTTGGTATCACCGTGTCTGAAAAAGTCTGATCTATTAAAATATAACATCCTTTATCCTGTACGCTGAACACCATAGAAGAGAAAAATTCCAAACGCCAAAATTGCGTTTATTTGGTCATTTCATGTCCAAGTAAAAATGTAATAAAACAAGTCACACTACAAAATGCAGTACCGGCCACTTGTACCAGAAGAAACTCACACTCTTTGGAGATACTTGGCGTTTGTTAGGGCAACAAGGCAAAACTATTAAAGCTGTAAGCTTTAATATAAATGTACAGTGCTTGGTTACAAAATAACAGCTATACATAAAAATTTACATAACAGTATATAAACAAAAGAGATAAAATAACAAAAACCAGACCATCCCCAATTTAGTCGGTACAAAAAGTTCCCACTGAGGAGAGCAGCTGAAGATACCAGACATACCTACACTTCGTGGTAACTCTTGGCTCTGACCATGGTCTGTGACACCCCCAAAAAAACATCCCCTCCTCCTGCTTAGGTCACAGAGGGGATGGCTAATTACATGCAGGGGACACTAAGAAAGTCATAATTTCCAGCTTCTGTCATAACTCTCCTAGCCAGATATCATGACTAGAGATGGGCGACTTGATTCTAACGAAGTGGAATTCATTTAGAATTTCAGGAAAACTTCGGTTCGGAACGAAGTCGAACTTTGGGGTACTTCGCGTGAACGAAGTGTGCTGTTGATTGATAAAATGACTGCGAGCACATGGTGCTACATGGGGCAAAGAACTCTGGGAGGAAGAAGGGTATAGCCTGCATGACATGTGCAGAGATGAAGCCAATCAGAGACCGGCGGGATTCTGTGACGTCACCGCACTATATAAGTCCGGGCGCGACGCTGGGAGCTCATACCGCTCTCACTGTACTGATCAGGGAAGGTGCTGCTGCAGCTGCTTATGATGGCTGATACTAAAGAAGTCATTTTTATTCAGCAAGTTTTGGGGGGTGTCTCAGCTTGTCTCAGAGACTGCTTCTCTTAACGTTCTATTTCTGATTTTGGGTATTGGATCTGAAGTCCAGTGTGTGTCCAGTGCAGCTGCATATACATTTTAATGCTATCTGCTCACAGCACATTGAATATCCAAGGGTGATCTAAGCCTGTTCCTGTTGTATTCATTTAAAGAAACAGCGTTTTTACAATACAAATACCACTTCATTTTTGGCTGCTCAATTCTTTTGCGCAATTTACATCCAGGGGTTAATTAAGCGTTGTTCTGCTGCTGTGGTGACTAAAAGAAACTGTTTATTTCACCGCCAAAAAATACATTTTTCCTGTAGCATAATTCACAAGCGAAGGTTAATTACAAGTTTTCCTCTTGTTGTGTAGCGTAAAATCCACGATCTTGTAACACGCTACAAAGCTAGTAGGTTTTGGTTGCTCAATTCTTTTGCGCAATTTACATCCAAGGGTTAACTAAGTATTTTTCTGCAGTTGTACTCAGTAAAAAAACTTTGTTTTTCACCGCCACAGAACAAATTCTGTAGCATAATTCATATCCGAAGGTTAATTAAGCCTGTTTGTGCTTTTATATTCAGTAAAATACACAGAGTTTTTAAATGGCACATACAAGTCAATTTTTCCTGCCCATTTGTGGAGCGCAATATCTAAGGGTTACCCAAGCTTGTTACTGGGTTCATTTGGAGTCAAATACAGGGTGTGTATTTATCATATACAGATATCTTCATCAAACAGTGTCTGTACATTTTAGAACAAACAGTATGTCAGACAGAGAGGTGGCAGGCTCTTCACCTGCGAGTGGCAAGGCACAAACATTCCTGGAGCAGGCCCAGATCGCAGCACAGCAAAGGGACATCGCAGCTGGGGTCACTCGGTGAGGCCACAACTGCCGCTGTTCAGCAACCCAATGGTTCTTGATTGGTTGACTAGGTCATCCACTTCCTCCCAGATGACATCTGACAACCCCAGCCAAGAGTCGGTGGGAACGTCAGACACAACCGTTAGTTGGCATGGCCTGGGAGCGGGTCAGCGGCCCTCACCTGTCCTCAACCCGCCTCTGTCCCATGCGGTTCCCTCAGCCAGAGATCTACTATGTGGTCTGGGCTCAGCGCCACTATATAGCGAGGATGAACAATTTGAGGAGGGCAGTCAGCAGCTACTTGGCAGCGAAGAAATGGGGCTAATATCCCCTGCTTCTTGCAGTAGGCGGCAAAGTATAGATGTGGAGAGTGGCATAGGAGGGCATGTTGTGAGGGGTCAGCCTCTGCATACCAAGAACGGTGATTAGGACAGTGATGATGAAAACACAAATAGATGATGATGTAGCCGACCGCACTTGGGAGCCAGGTGAAGCAAGGGCTTCATCATCGTCAGTAGAAGAGGGCGTCAGCTTGCGCGTCAGGCAGCGGCGCAGCCAGCAAGTGGGTTGTGTGGCCGTGAGTCAGCAGGGTAGCAGCAGTGTGAGGTCGGGAGCCAAGCGGCCACGGGGTAGAAAACCCACTTCGCAGGTCCAAGAAAGTAGCGGCACAGGGGCTCAGCGAGGCAGCGGCGGTAGTAGTCACTCAGTGCGGAGCGTTGGCGGTAAAATCAGCTACTCGGCAGTGTGGCAGTTCTTTGCTAAGACACCGAAGGAGCCGAATATGGGTATATGTAGAATCTGTGGGCAGAAAGTGAAGCGTGGCCAGGGAGCTAACGTTGGCACCATGGCCCTGCGTCAACACATGCAGCGTCACCATCCGGTGGCCTGGGAGAAACGTGGCTCAGATGTGGTGGTCCATCCTGCCGCCGCAGCAGCGGCCAGTGGCACGCATGCCATTGCAGCCAGTCAAGGCTCCACCACCTCTGCAGAAGGGAGCTGTTTCTCTTTGCCATCATCTCCAGATGCTCCTGCTCCTCGCTACTCATGGCGCCAGCAGTCGTTCAGCGAGGCGATTGCAAAGAGACAATAGTATGCGTCCAACCATCCTAAGGTGCAGCAGCTGACCGTGCTCCTGTCCAAGTTGTTGGTACTGCAGTCCCTCCCTTTCCAAATGGTGGACTCTGCACCATTCAGAGAACTAATGGCTTGTGCCGAGCCGAGATGGAGAGTTCCAAGCCGTAATTTCTTTTCCAAAAAGGCAGTACCAGCACTTCATAAATATGTAGAACAGAAAGTGGGCCAGTCCTTGAGCTTATCAGTTTGTTCCAAGGTGCACGGCAGCGCGGACGTCTGGAGCTGTAACTACGGTCAAGGCCAGTACATGTCCTTTACGGCCCATTGGGTGAATGTGCTTCCTGCTCAGGCACACCAACAACTTGGACAGGAGATGCCGCTTTCTTCTCCATGTTGTCAAACTGCGGCTCCTGCGCCAATGTCCGTCTCCTCCTCCTCCACCACCACCACCATCTCAGCCTCCACAAGTATTGCTCCTACACTTGGCTTGCCTCGGCGAACAAAGTCACACAGGGGAGGAACTGCTCCGCATCCTGCAGCAGGAAATCGATGTGTGGCTATCTCCGCGCCAACTGCAAGTCAGAACCATGGTGACGGACAATGGGAGGAACATGGTGTCCACGCCGCACCGAGGAGGGATGGTCCATGTGCCCTGCATGGCGCATGTGTTCAATCTGGTTGTGAAAAGGTTCCTGAAGTCTTCCACCGATCTTCAGAAGATTCTGAAAATGGCCAGGAAACTGCATGCACTTCATCCATTCCTACAAAGCCAGGAACACCCTCCTCGAGTTGCAGCGGCAGAACGGCCTCCCCCAAAACACTCTGATATGCGATGTTTCCACCCGTTGGAATTCCAGCCTGCACATGTTGGACCGACTGTATGAACAGAGAAAGGCCATTAACAATTTTTTGATGATCCAGGCGGACAGGAGTACTCCCCTGTGTAACTTTGATGTCAGCCAGTGGCAGCTCATGCGTGACACCTGCCGTTTGTTGAGGCCATTCGAGGAGGCCACGTTATTTGTCAGTCGCCAGGACTATGGGTTTAATGTCATTCCACTGCTTCATGTCCTGGAACAGATGCTGAAAAATCTGTCTGGGCAGGGGACTGGAGATGTGGCGACTACATCTCGCGGCCACATGAGTATGGTGGGGACTGAAATGGAGGAGGAGGAGGAGGAGGACATTGGAGCAGAAGCATTGTCTGATGAAATGAGTGGATTTTCTACCCAGGTGACAAGAGAGGAGGAGCAGGAGCAGCTGGAAGAGGTAGAGGAGATGAGGAAGACGAGGCAGATGACCCGCAAGCACCGTGGCAGTATACAGTGGAGATGGAGGCGGGGCGCCCCTCGGAGTCACTTGTGCAGATAGCCCGCAGCATGCTGATTTGCCTGGCTAGTGACAGCCGAATAGTTAGCATCCGGCAGAGGGATGACTTCTGGCTCTCCACCCTATTGGACCCTCGCTACCAGTCCAAAATGGGAGCCTTTTTCCCAGCTACTAAGAGGGAGGACAAACTCAATTACTATAGGGAAATCCTCCGTAGTCAGTTGGCCGCTGCCTATGTGCAGCATCGTCCCTCCTCTGACAGGTCTGAACGGAGGGTTCCTCAGCGCTCACGTACTACTGCCGCAGCTGCTGGGAGAACTTGTGGGGGTAGGAGCAGTACTAGCTCCATCAGCAGCAACCTAAGTCTGGAGTCACTGATGAGCAGCTTCCTTCACCCGCCTAGTGAGGAGGGTAGTCGCCAGCAGCAGCAGCAGGACCTGTAGCAGTCCCTGAACCAACAGGTGGTGGCCTACTTGGACAGCACTCTGCCACCCCAGTTAGAAGATCCACTGGACTACTGGGCAGCCAAACTGTATGTGTGGCCGCAACTTGCCGAGTTTGCAGTGGAGAAGCTGTCCTGCCCGGCCAGTAGTGTGGCATCAGAGCGGGTGTTCAGTGCAGCGGGGGCCATCGTTACCCCAAGGAGAACCCGCTTGTCCACGGGAAATGTGGAACGACTGACCTTTGTCAAGATGAATCAGGAGTGGATCGGTCAGGATTTCCACACACCAATGCCTTAGGCGTCAGACTACATCAGGCATGACGCCTCACCCAAACTGTGAGAAATGAATCTGGGTTCAAACTACCTGCCTCAGCCACCATTTTGATGCCGCCACCCGCCTGATGCCACACATCTGCTGACAGTTTCTCCATCTGCCACCAACCATCTTTACCGGGGACTGGTATTGCCACCCACCTCCACACTGTGTCATTGTGCCACTCTCTGACCTCATGCTGTTACTCCTGCCACCGTCACCTCCACTCTCTGTCATTGTGCCACTCTGTGGCCTACTCCAGTTTTTACCACCTCCAGAATGTCATTGTGCCACTGTCTGACCTCATGCTGCTGCTACTGTGACCTCCACACTGTGTCATTGTGCCACTCTGTGGCCTATTACTGTCTTGCCACCTCCAGAATGTCATTGTGCCGCTGTCTGACCTCAGGCTGCTGCTGCCGTGACCTCCACACTGTGTCATTGTGCTACTCTGTGGCCTACTCCTGTTTTTGCCACCTCCAGAATTTCATTGTGCCACTCTCTGACCTCATGCTGCTGCTGGCGTCACCTCCAGTGTCTGTCATTGTGCCACTCTGTGGCCTACTCCTGTTTTTGTCACCTCCAGAATGTCATTGTGCCACTGCCTGACCTCATGCTGCTGCTGCCATGCCCTCCACACTGTGTCATTGTGCCACTCTGTGGCCTACTCCTGTTTTTGCCACCTCCAGAATGTCATTGTGCCACTGCCTGACTTCATGCTGCTCTCCACACTGTGCCCTCCACACTGTGTGCCCTCCACACCGTGCCTTCCACACTGTGTCATTGTGCCACTCTGTGGCCTACTCCTGTTTTTGCCACCTCCAGAATGTCATTGTGCCACTGCCTGATCTCATGCTGCTGCTGCCGTGCCCTCCACACTGTGTCATTGTGCCACTCTCTGTGCTACTCCTGTTTTTTGCCACCTCCAGAATGTGATTGTGCCATTGCCTGAACCTCTGCTGCTGCTTGCCTGTGCCCTGCCTAAACTGTGGATTCCTATAGTAGTCCACTCTGTGGCCCCATTTACTCCTGTTTTCATGCCACCTGCCAGAAAATGTCACATGTGCCGACTAGCCCCGCACCTACATGCTTGCTGGCTTGCCTGTGCCATTCGCCACTCAGATTGATGTCCATTGTGCCACTCTGTGGCCTACTCACTTGTTTTTTGTGCCACCTCCAGAATGTCATGTGCCACTGCCTGACCTCATGCTGCTGCTGCCGTGCCCTCCACACTGTGTCATTGTGCCACTCTGTGGCCTACTCCTGTTTTTTCAGCACCACCACCTTTCCCCACATGAATGTCATCTGTTGCCCTCTCGTCCTGTGACCTCATGCTGCTGCTGTGGCTGCTGCCGTAACCTCCACACTGTGTCATTGTGCCACTCTGTGGCCTATTACTGTTTTGCCACCTCCAGAATGTCATTGTGCCACTGTCTGACCTCATGCTGCTGTGGCTGCCGCCGTCACCTCCACACTCTGTCACTGATGTTGCCACCTGAGCTCTCAGCTTGTTTTTATCCAGCTTTCTCTGGCATGACTTTATAAGGCAACATTCCCGCTTCAGTTTTTTGGTCAGTTTTGCCCTCTTAAGTGCCCAGGGAATTTTATAGTGAAGCGATTCTAAGAGCGGCGGCAGTCATCTGCGTGTCATACTAAAACACAACATTGTATGAAGACCAAACCAAGCTCCCTCTGCATATTTAAGCATGGCACAACAATCTACAGCACCCTGCAGGCTCTGTGCCGCCTGGAAATAGCTGTTTTTTAATGCGATTCGTCCCGAAGTAATTCGGACCGAATTTATTTTTGTCGGGAAATTCGTCGAAGTGACCGAACCGAATTTTTGAGAAATTCGCCCATCTCTAATCATGACTGCCAAGTATGAATTTACCAACCCAAGCATACCAAGCATAGTCTGTGGCTCTCTTAAAGAGCTGTCACATAGATTATGCCCCCTTTGCTGAGAACAGCGACAGCACAAGCTAGTAACAGACATGCTGTTTACAGTTGTCACGGTTGGAGATAGTGGATCCTCTGGACCACCGCAAGCGATGGTGTAAGCCACGCCAGGGTGCGGAATCTAAGTAGGTCCCGGTTTTCACCAGAGCCCGCTGCAAAGCGGGATGGACTGGCTGCGGCGGGAGTCTACCAGGTCGCTACCCCTGCCTTGACTTGCTTGCGGAGGCAGCCGAGATGTAGCGAGGTACAAAGTCGGTAGGCAGGCTCGTAGTCGGGGACAGGCAGAAGGTCAGGGCAGGAGGCTATGGTTCGTGGTCGTGGACAGGCACAAGGTCAGGGCAGGCGGCAAGATTCGTGGTCAAAGGATGGAGGCAAACGGTTCGGTACACGGTAATCAGAACAAGGCTTAGGAACGCTTTCTCAATAGGCTAAGGGCACTAAAGATCCGGCGAGGTCACTAGGAAGAGGCAGGCTTAAATAGGGGCAGTGACCGGCAATAGCCAATTACCGGTGCACTGGCCATATAAATTTAACACTACTGGCGCACGCGCGCCCTAGGGAGCGGGGCCGCGCGCTCTGCAGGACAGAGGTTGCAGCAGGAGCGAGGTCGGGTAAGTAGCTAGTGGAATGGTTGGGGGAACGAGCGTGCCTGTGACCCGGGACGAGGGTCGCAGGGGCATCCATGACAACAGTGCTGTGTCCCTTACCCAAATCTACAGTTTTCAGCCAGAAAAGAGTCATGAAAAGACTCAACTGATAAACCTATTACTTTGAATAGGTAGAAACATGTGAATATCTGCCAGGTGGGCGGGGCTAACACCTGCTCATGAATAAGATTTGAGCATTAAATACTCTAAAACTACAGAATCTTACAGAATTAGGGACACAGCGCTGGAAACAGCATGTCTGACACTACCTTGTGCCGTCCTCGGAAAGGGGGGCTTAACCCATGTGATAGGTTCCCTTTAAGCTGAAAATTCTCGTGGCGAAACAGGTGGTGCGGTTAGGTTCCTTGGCCATAATCTAATAAGTTAGTTATGGAAAACATGTATAATGACAAATATTTGTATAATTTTTCCAGTGTCATATCCAATGTGCTCATCTATCCCATGTGCTCAGGGTCATGGTGACTGATGGTATGGCTTATATTTATTCTTATCCCACCTTTCCTTATTAGCACGTCTGTGCTAATTGGCATAACTGCCATAATGACACACTAAGGCTGTGCCTGCCAAGCATCCCCCCACTGGAATGAAATGACTGCAACAGTTTTATAAAAAGAAATTAAAAGATATAATATATCACAGACAATATTTACTGTATATAAACATTTGACCTCAGGTGCTTCTTCGTCAGTTTCTTAAAAAAAGGGTTTTCCAGTATACCTCCCACTGTGTTGAAAAAGAAAATTACCACATACCTCCCTCTCCAATCGTCACTGTTCCAGCAGTGTTCCCCTCTGGTTCCTCACTGACGACATCCCATTCATGGATGATAAGATGCTGCAGCCAATCACTGACTTCTATGGTCACGTGCTGTACATGCAGATTGGTTGCAGCATCATGTGATCCATGACATCATCATCCCCATAGCAGTACCCCATCTTCACCGTACTGGAGTCTGAGTCGAAACGGAGGTCTGTGCCTGTTACTGATCCAGCCACGGGCTTATCCATCTGGTCTGTCAAGAGTCACTCTCGTCTTATCAGTCACAAAAAACCTGTCTTCAGATATTTCTTGGCCCAGTCTAGACGTTTCCACTTATGTGTCTTGTTTAGTGGTGGTCGTGTCTGACAGTCTTTACCTTGGCCATGTATCTAGACATTTTGTACTTCTGGTGGAGATCTGGAGGCTGGTTAGGCCTTGAAATGCTTCGTACGAAGCCACTCCTTTGTTGCTCTGGAAGTGTGCTTTGGATCATTGTCATGCTGAAAGATCCAGTCATGTTTCATCTTCAATGCCCTTACTGATGGAAGCAGGTTTGCAGTCAAAATCTCATGATACATGGCTCCATTCAGTCTTTCATGTACATAGATCAGTCATCCTGGTCCCTTGGCAGAGAAACAGCCCTAAAGCATGATGTTGCCACCCCCGTGCTTCACAGTAAGTATGGTGTTCTTTGGATGCAACTCGGCATTCTTTCTCCTCCAAACACGACGAGTTGTGTTTCTACCAAACAGTTCTACTTTGGTTTCAGCTGACCATATGACATTCTCCCAATACTCTTCTGGATCATCCAAATGCTCTCTAGCAAACTTCGGACGGGCCCGGACATGTACTGGCTTAAGCAGGGGGACACGTCTGGCACTGCAGGATCTGAGTCCCTGGCGGCGTAGTGTGTTACTGATGGTAGCCTTTGTTAGGTTAGTCCCAGCTCTCTGCAGGTCATCTGCACGTGTGGTTCTGGGATTTTTGCTCACCGTTCTTGTGATCATTTTTACTCCACGGGGTGAGATCTTGCATAGAGCCCCAGATCGAGGGAGATTATCAGTGGTCTTGTATGTCTTCCATTTTCTAATTATTGCTCCCACAGCTGATTTCTTCACACCAAGCTGCTTGCCATCTAACCTCCCTTAGATGTTTTTCCACTTGTTCCACAGAATTCCACAATTCTAATCTGAAAGAAGGGTCCCCTGACAACATTTTGATCACAGAGCTCCTGCTGGGGCTGCCTTCAAATAGCTGTAATCTGTAGGAACACCTGGCAGTAAGTGCTCAATTACGCTGTAGCAACAACACAGGAAAACACAGAATCACACAGCACCCAATCACATTAACGAGTTGTATGGTTAAAATGACACTACTACAAAATTTTTATTTTTACATATTGAAAAGTAATATGCAACTATTATATGGATTTTTTTTTATTGGGTGGTTGGTGTTTCTAAAATCATTTTTTAAAGTTGCTCCTATGCACATTACTTTTCCTGACTTCCCTTCTGTTAGCTCTGATAACATAGCAGTGAGAAGATTCCTTGGTGGTCCTTCATTTTGGTCAACTCTGGTCTGAGAAGTGTAAGTATTATCAGTATTAGGCTATGTCTAAACTGCATAGCTTTATGATCGTATCTTCAGCGCTTTTAGTTTTTTAAAAGCACCGAAGATACGATCGTTCCTGTGGCCCCATAGACGGAAATAGAAAAGACGAGCTGCAGTCTCCACAGCTTGTCTTTTCTCCGCTTTTCTTCTGGCATCGGCGTTTTTTTGTCCGATGCAGTGTAGACATAGCCTTAACCTGTTAAATGTGAAGAATATTCTAGGAATACTGGTTTTAACAAAAATATAACTTTCTGATGCCATTGTCCCAAGAACAGGAAAGGTCATCCAGTGAGAGATGCTCTTTGCATTTGCTGTTCTCTCTGCCCAGGAGATTAGGTTCCTGGACATGGGACCACCCTTTATTATGTTAACTTAAAAAAATGTACTTCCTCTAATGTACCCTAATAAACAAGCCTTACCTTAAGCAAGGTAAACACCCCCAAAGCATCGAAACCTCCTAGACAACCCTGTAAAATACCCTAACACAAGATAGACTATACACAATACCGAGGGTGAAAACTAAAGATAGCCAAGATGAACCATATCATAAGAAATAAATGCTTCACTAAAGTAGCCCGAATGGACCCAACTATAGAAAAAGGGTCCAAATTACATCCAAAAAGAAATCTATCAACTTGAATGCGTTTCACCTTAGATATTAAAGGCTCCTCAAGAAGGACAGAAAAAAGACCATCATGGCTACTGAAAGACTAACAGATAAGGTTTATAGTCCATGTGAATAAAACAGTATACTCACGATACCAGTAAATATGAGATGAAAGAGACACCTATCGTTGGTTTAGTAACACTCCATTGAAGGATAAGGCGCCATCACTGAGGTCAAATGAACGGTCCCAATATAGAGGTAGGTGAAGAATTTATTTCTTGTGAAATGGTTCATCTTGGCCATCTTTAGTTTTCACCCTCAGTATTGTGTATAGTCTATCTTATGTTAAGGTATTTTTCAGGGCTGTCTAGAAGGTTCCGGTGTGGAGCCGCCCTTACTGGGGCATTTACCTTGCTTCAGGTAGCGTTTGATTATTAGGGTACATTAGGGGAATACATGTTTTTTAAGAATGCTTTAATAGGATTAATTTTGTTTTCTGTAATTTGCTGTAATTTTTTAGTCCCAATCCATGTCTATTTAAAATTGGCTCTGTGTATATGGTACCATCCCCCTCATTTTATTTAGAATTCCCTACTAAGTTATATGAAAATAGGGTTTCTAAACTGGAGAGCCTCTTTAAAATAGCACAAAGTACTGAAGCACCTTTGACTTGAGCTTTTAAATCTCTGAGGTTAAATATTGTCCATGGTTTATCTCTTAATTTATTTTTTATTTCTCTCATTTATTTTACTTAGTAAAGAGAGAGTGAATGCATCGAAATTTTACCAAAGTAAAAAGTTTGTAAAGTTGATTAACAGAAGTTAATTTTAGAGTGTCGCTAGAGATTAAAACATATGCCGGTCTCATTATTTTCTGAAGCAGCATGTCTATTAGCTCACTATTTTAAATCATTTTAATTTAAAAAGGGAATATATTATACACAGTCAAGTCACATTGTTATGACCTGTTCCTACTCTCAACATTGGCATTGCGAAGGAAGTCACATCTCATGAGCTGGCTTGGTGAGTAAATCAGGTGTGCAATAGCTGACTGCACACATATGACTTGTTGCTGTCATGGGTAAAAGGAGTAATTTATCAAAGTCCAATGGGGGCATTGTTTCTGAAACTGTGCAGTTTATAAACTGTTTATTTGCTGTTTGTGTTGAAAGTGTATCATGAGTGAACAAATGGCACCTTTGTAAGTGGAAACTGTAGAGCATCATGTGCAAGTAATGTGAGAGGTGAATGTAAGTTATGAAGGTTTGTAAGGGGTGGACCAACATGCTATAGTGGAGCAGCTCACCACTAAAATTAACCTGGGGGGCCATCAGACGTGTGTATAAAAATATTTTTCAGTGAGCCCTACATCATATGTGGTTCTGAAGCAGATAAATGGTCGCTGCACCTTTGCTAACATTGTTGCATTGGCATAAAAGGCTTTAATGTTCATTATTGGAATTGGACCTCTGCTGAGTCATGTTTTCTGTTTCATTAAACGGATGCATGTTGGAGTGTCAGGCAAAAAAAATCATCGAACAAACACCGTGCAACCATTGCTGAAAGGATACAAGCTGATAGTGGTAGTGATAAGGTCTTGGGAATGTTTTCATTGGATTCTCTGTGCCCTTTCATCCTTGTGATAGACACTCTCAATTGAATTGGGTATAATTCAATCCTTGCTGATTACAATCAATCATACATACTGATTGTCTTACCTAGAGCTGGATCTGCCAGCAAGACAATGCGACATTTCACATGGTTAGAAATGTCCAACATTGGTTGGAAGAGCATGACCAAGACCTCCACGTACCACACTGGCCCCCTGAATTCCGAGACTTGAACCCAACTAAGCATCTATGGGACCACCTTGATCATCATGTTGGCTCTATGGTCCTCCCCCATTCACCCTCCAGCAGCTGTGGGATGCAATCAGCATGGCGCCCGACTACAGGCAGCTTGCCTAGCTGCTATTAAATGCTGCACATGGCGGTTACGCGGGATATTAGTTGGTTGTCATAATAATGTGACTCAGCTGTGTATCTATACTATGAAATTTAATGTCTTTTTAATGCACAGCATCAGATTTTACACCTGTCGTGACCATTATTTATTTACACTCAAGCACCAGCTTTGTAATAGGTGTATGGTTTATACTGTTCCATAAAAGGAGTTTTCCAAGACTTTTAAAAACCTCTCCACCACCTCCCACTGTGCTAAAATAGAAAACCCATACTTACCTCTCTCATCCTCACTGTTCCAGCGCTGCCAGAGCTCCAGTGTTGCCTCCCCAGTCCCTCACTGATGATGTCACATTTACGGATTACATGCAGTGTCTGACTAGTGGCCTGGGGCCCCTGCAGAGTAGTTGATCTTGGGGGCTACTGTACATAAACATATTACCTGTCTCTCAGAAATAAATGCATCCATTTTATCACATGGTACAGTGTTCAAAACAGAACTGTATTATGTAGTACACAATACCAAGGGAGTCACATATCTGTCTGTACGTCTTTATGCCTCACATTTTTGTCTGTCTGTCTCACACATTTGTCACATTCTAACATATCATAGACGCATGGCGAAGTAGCTCCATTTATATCCTCTCCACCTCCCACCAGCCCACATACAATATCCACCTACAAGGTTTCCTTTGGTCACGCACCTTGTCACTTTCTAAACACTATAAACTACTATAAACACAGTCAAGAAAGTAAAACTGAAACCCCTATTCCCAGGGATAGGCGTGTACTCACTCTTACAATCAGAGACTACATAATGGTCAGACACAAGCTCAGGTATAACCTACAACACTGCCAAACAGAGACCACGTAATGGTCAGACACCAGCTCAGGTCACCATCACGTGACAGTGAATACAGAACTGATCCAACACAGAAGCAAAATAACCCCTGACATGCAAGGACTCACAGGAGACGTTTTATCTGATGAGTCTCTTCTCTTATGAGTCGTTCTTTTTCTCTTTCCTTCTCCATCCAGTCCAGACTGACATCACAACTTCTCCTGGCCACTACTCATCCCTGCAGAATTTATACGCAAATATCTTAGAATCCTTAGAGCGGGTACAGGCAATAGCTAAGAGGCACAGTCTCCTAATGGTATTGGGGGGAAGAGGACTAATTCCCTGGAGATTGTGCTACAGCTATGACCTGTGCCCCTCAGAATCACATTACCAGATAGGTAGGCAGGGCCCAAGGTAGGTAGGTAAATGGGCAAGGCGCCAGGTAGCTGGGTAGGCCCTATTTAGGTAGGTAAACCCCGTTGGGGAAGTTAGTAGGTCCTAGGTAGTTAGGCTCGCCCCAGGCAGTTTGGTGGATAGGCCCAAGTTAGGTAGATAAGTAGTCCCCAAATAGGTAGGTAAGTGGGCTGCAGGTGAGTAGGTAGATAACTCCCAGGTAGATAAGTAGGCCCAAGTTATGAAGGTTAATAGTCCCAAGTTAAGTAGGTTGTAGGTGGACCCCAGTAAGGTATGTTGTAGTTAGGTGGGCCCCAAGTAGGTAGCTGATAGGTGGACCCCATGTAGGTAGATGGGCCCCAAACAGGTAGGTGATGGGAGGCCCCAGTTAGGCTGTAGGTAGGTTTTGGTGGGACCCAGTGTCACGTTCTAATGAGGTAGTACACCGGGTAATGGTGTGAAGCCTCTGTGATCACCGCGGAGGCCTTAGGCCTACTAGGGTGAATAGCGGGGCAGGGTGCCACCAGTAGGTAGATTGACCCAAAGTAGACAGTAGATAGGCCTCAGTTAGGTAGGCAGCCCCCAGCTAGGTAGATAGGAAAGCCCCAGGTAGATAGGCTCCATTTAGGTAGGTAGGCCCCAGGTAGCTGGGTAGGTAGGCTGTAGCTTGTCCCCAGATAGCTAATTAGCTAGGCTTTAAGTGGACCCCAGATAGCTAGGTAGGTAGGCTTTAGGTGGACCCCAGTTAGTTAGGCTTTAGTTGGGCCCCAGGAAGATAGGCTTTTGGTGAGCCCTAGATAACTAGGTAAGTAGTGGCACTCTGCTCTACTAATGCCGCACAGTCCCGAGGATCAAAGACATTACCTCTCCCACCCCCGGGTCCTGCCTCTGAACACTTGGGACATAGGGCCTGGGAGTTCTGAGGCAGCATTCAGCGGCCAGGCTCCCACATGGTGGAGGACATACTTCTGTCACCGATCGGCCAGTTCAAGCCTGATTACATGGTGCTGCAATCAATCTCTGGCATTAGCACCTACATGCCTGCATGTACAGCATGTTCTCACAGAGGTTAGTCATTGGCTGCAGCATCATGTGATCCATTAATGTGACATCAGAGGGACCTGGGGGGAGGGGTTGAAAATTAGGGCTCTGGCAGTGCTGTAACAGTGATGATGGGAAAGGTAAGTATGGTTTTATTTTCTATTTTAACACAGTGGGAGGTGGTATGGGGATTTTATCAAAGTCATGGAAAACCCCTTTAAATTTGGACATTGCATTTTGCATTATTGTTATGTTTTTGCATTTTTTTTACTCGCACTTTGTTGCTTCATGTATGTATAGTAGCCACCTATTTAGCATTTCTTCCTCTCAATACATATCTGTGATGATGCGCACGCACATTGAATTTTATGAGAACAGGCCATTATATATATGCACCACTTTATTAGGTACACCATGCTAGTAACGGGTTGGAACCCCTTTTGCCTTCAGAACTGCCTCAATTCTTCGTGGCATAGATTCCACAAGGTGTTGCAACGATGTTCAATTGGTACCAAGGGGCCCAAAGAGTGCCAAGAAAATATTCCACACACCATGACACCACCACCACCAGCCTGAACCGTTGACACAAGGCAGGATGGATCCATGCTTTCATGTTGTTGACGCCAAATTCTGACCCTACCATCCGAATGTCGCAGCAGAAATCGAGACTCATCAGACCAGGCAACGTTTTTTCCAATCTTCTACTGTCCAATTTCGATGAGCTTGGGCAAATTGGAGCCTCAGTTTCCTGTTCTTAGCTGAAAGGAGTGGCACCCGGTGTGGTCTTCTGCTGCTGTAGCCCATCTGCCTCAAAGTTCGCCGTACTGTGCGTTCAGAGATGCTCTTCTGCCTACCTTGGTTGTAACGGGTGGCTATTTGAGTCACTGTTGCCTTTCTATCAGCTCGAACCAGTCTGCCCATTCTCCTTTGACCTCTGGCATCAACAAGGCATTTCCGCCCACAGGACTGCCGCTCACTGGATGTTTTTTCTTTTTCGGACCATTCTCTGTAAACCCTAGAGATGGTTGTGCGTGAAAATCCCAGGAGATCAGCAGTTTCTGAAATACTCAGACCAGCCCTTCTGGCACCAACAACCATGCCACGTTCAAAGGCACTCAAATCACCTTTCTTCCCCATACTGATGCTCGGTTTGAACTGCAGGAGATTGTCTTGACCATGTCTACTTGCCTAAATGCACTGAGTTGCCGCCATGTGATTGGCTGATTAGAAATTAAGTGTTAACGAGCAGTTGGACAGGTGTACCTAATAAAGTGGCCGGTGAGTGTATATATAGTTTTGGTGTTTCACTTTTGTGCACTATTATTTTGATATTTTAGTGTCAAGCATAAGCATTGCACCTAAATGACTTATTAATGTTATAAACCAAAAAGAAAAAGAAAACAAATATAGAAGGCGAGCAACAACTTAATAATATACTTCTACAGATGCGTATACAGAACACATACTAGCCATAAAAATAAATCCCAAATCATTATTTTATTAAATCACAATACATGATTACAAATGTTAAGTCAATTACTAATATACATTAATAATGTGATTGGTGATTAAAAAAAAGGACAAAATAAAATAAAATTTTAATACATGAATAATATGTATAGTAAAGGTCAATTTAAAATAAATAGAAGATCATATACATAACAAGTGAACTTCAAGTGCAATGATATGGAAGTGTATCAAATTGCTAGAGTGTTCACTGGACAAGACTATAAAAACCTAACCTTTAATACCATATTACAATAGGTGACAATATAAAGTAAAAAAATTCCTACACAAAATCAAAATACTATATCTACTAATAAACAATAAACTAAGGTATAAGGATCAAGAGTAGGGGTAGAGTAAACACTCTCCCTATTATTACCTAAATACTTATCTGCCTATTAATGTGCGGTCATAATGTCCGCATGGAACCTAGGCTAGTAAGCCCTATTAATCTCTGAGTGCTAGGGTGTTTTGAATACAGTCTTCTTTTTATAGTGTATATGTGGATATTTGGTATACAACCCTACATTTGTTTATAGCCCAATGCATTTCCTTCCCTTAGTCGACAGAGAATTCATCAGTTGTTATCAAACACAGATAAAGCAGATATTACAAAAGAAGAAGCAGTCACAAATACATATAGTTATGTAACAAAAATAAAGTAATACTCCAACAAAGGCTATTCGTAGCCAAATTACCCCATAAAGTACTATAGTTCCCTATAATCTAAACAATGGTCAGGGGGAATTGTGATAAAATACAAATCAACAATCACACGATGCTAATGTGAAGAATTTAGGCAAGTAGAGAAAATGGCAATGGTCATGACACTTACTAAATAGGTCTATGGAAACAGAGTTATAGTGTTTACACCGAGGTACATCCCTAGTAGATGTAATGCTCTTGTTTGCAGAGCTATTCCCCATGTTGAGGCAGAATTTGGATCCCCATGCCCTGTCAGCACGCAGTCTGTGTGGTGGTAATTAGTGTTGAGCGATTTTTATCGACAAAGTTGAAATCGGCAAGATTTTAATGGTGATCGAAATTTCCAGATCATGCGATAATTAAGTTTAAAATCTGAGCATCATCTATTAAGATCGCGCCTTTTTCGGCGCTTCCTGTAATTTTGGCGGCCAGCAAATCAGATTACAGAATAGAGCAGGGTGACATGTGTGTGCGACGTCATGACTGGGATGTGTATGGTTGCGATTGGCTGGAAAAATCACATGACCTCGTTTTACATAGAACAGCGTTTCCTGTTTCAGCCTCAGTGTCTCTCAGCGTCTCATTGGGATAGGACCTGCGCTCTGCCTGTGGCCAAACAGCTCAGCGAAATTAGTCTATTTCTGCACAGAGAAACCTCTACTATTAGCTGTGATCCTTCCAATTTAGTTAGATTAGAGATTTGAAGATTTTATGTAGTTAGCTAGAGAATTTTAAAGCAGCATCTACCGCTGTAAATTCACGGCGGTGGGAGCGGAGGGGGGGCCCCCGCGGGCGAACACAGACAAGCTCTATCTATAAAGAACACTGGATAAAGTTCACCAAGACTTAGTGTAGACATTGTAGTGGAATATCTTTATTATTAACAGTTTGCTATTGAAATATTTCCTGGATATTGGGCAGCCTGAACTTATATTGGATACACATCATTTCTAGTAACTGCAGGTCTCTTTGTTAGGTGCAAAACTCCACTTTTATTATCAGTATACATTTCAGATAGGTGTTCATTTTCAATTTTACCCATTACACCTGTGACTGTTGATATATCCACCTTGCAGTTAAATTACAATCCAGCAATCTTGTAGTCAGCACAGGTTGTTTGTTGCCAAAAATACCGTGTATCGTACGAAAACATCACAGTTACGTGTTTTTTGACTTTTGCACACCCAGCATTGTTCATTGACGCAGCATCCACGTAAATCTTAAAACAGCAATTCTATATTCACCACAGGTGAATTGAAAGGTGCAAAAAATACCTTTATTATATCAAAACATAACAGTTACGTGTTTTTTTGACTTTTGCGCACCCAGCATTGTTCATTGACGCAGCATCTACGTAAATCTTAAAACAGCAATTCTATATTCACCACAGGTGAATTGGAAGGTGCAGAAAATATCGTTTATTATACCAAAACATAACAGTTACGTGTTTTTTGACTTTTGCACACCCAGCATTGTTCATTGACGCAGCATCTACGTAAATCTTAAAACAGCAATTCTATATTCACCACAGGTGAATTGAAAGGTGCAAAAAATACTGTGTATTATACGAAAACATAACAGATACAGACAGAACAGACTCCTTTTCCCGGCACTGTTTAATCTGGGGGGCAGACAGGTTTAATGGTCATACTGCGGTCCAGGACAGGTATAGTCAATGTCCAGTGAACAAAAATGGTGGTTGAAAGACTCCTTTTTCCGGCACTTTTTAAATCTGGGGGTCATGCAGGTTTGGGGCTCATGCTGTGTACCAGGACAGGGATATCAATGTCCAGTTCAAGTAACATGATGGTTCAAATCATACTGCCTTCTGGCACTTTTTAATTTGTGGGTGATGCAGGTTAAGGGTCAGGCTGTGGTACAAGACAGGGATAGTGAATGGTCTGTGACTTTTTTTCTGTGACTTTTATAACCTAAGTGTGTTGCCTAAGATGTAGCACGTATCCATTTGACTGTTGTGGATGTTAATTTCAGCTTCTCCAGCCTTGTTTGGGTGTAATAATGAAGGTGTTGTTGCTCTCCCATAGACTTTAATGGTAATCGCTCATAATCGATGCTCACTATCGAAAAACCTTATCGATAGCAGCCGACTATCGACTATCGCTCGATCTCGATAGCCAACCCAATCGCTCAACACTAGTGGTAATGAGTCTGTGTTTTAATTTTTTGTACTTTTTTTTTTATCACCAATCATGTTATTGATGTAAATTCATAATTGACTCTATTATTACAAGTACTTATTACCCTAAGCATTTTTCAGCAATATTTACCCATCTTTTAATGATTTGTACCGACTACCTTTTTAAAATAATTTTAAACATGTTTTGTGATTTAATAAAATATTGATTCGGTTTTGACATTTCACAGCTAATATGTGTTCATTATATACATCTGTAGGAATCTGTTTCATATTCACATTGTTATTTGCCCATCTTTATTTATCTTATTTATTGTAATCTCTGGAATTTGTGCCAGGTTTCCCCTTTGCTTATTTATGCAAAAAGGGTTAGCATGTATTTTGGTCTTTTTAATTGATTTTAATTGTGGATTGGTCTCCATCAATAGAATATTTAACACTTTAATATGTGCTGTTTTGCAACGTGTCTTTCACTTCCTTTATTTTTGGGATTGATTAATACACCAGATTCTTTAAAAATGAGAAAACTCAGTAATTTTGCTGACACATGGATGAGGAAATGTTTTTATGATCATAAAGCTGATCAATTTGGTGAGAATACCCTTTTAAAATATATGAAAAACTATATAAAAAGTAAATGCAATGCTCTTCTGATTTTGCTTCCTTTTAAAGCTAGGGAAGTTGTTATTTCCTGATTGTTGTGTATACAAGGCTGAAATCCGTCCCAGGTATTACGGTAATCCACAGTTCTCATAGAGAACTATGGATTTCGTCTCTCCTCCCCGCTCGGCGGGATACGCGCCGTGGATAATGGATATCTATGGGGCCGGCGAGCTGTCGGCCCTCCGCCCCCGCTGCACGGCAGCCAGCGTATTTGCGGAGCGAAATCCGCAGTGTGAACATCACCTTAGAGCTCTGTAGACTTCTGCCCCACTGTTTAAAACCTTCCATTACCAATGTTCCTCTAACAAGATCAGCTGGGAATAGCAGAGCTTTTATGTCAGTCACTGCTGTAGAGCCAGCCTCATCCTGATGAGAAAGTGTAAGCCTGAAGCTGGCTGTGATGAGCAGGCTCGATAAGTTTAAAATGGTTTATCATGTAGCCAAAGTAGTCAAAGTCCATGAAAAAAAATCCGACTACTTTAATCATTGCACTACATTTAGAGTAAAACCTTACTGGCATATAGCAAACCTATCTTACTGCCAAGACCACAGGGAAAGAAAGTGAGAAAAGGGAGAAGAGATCGGAGGCTATACAGTTCTATGAAGAATATACAGCTTTCTCTGAGAGGTAAGGAATATAACTGACATAAGAACAAAGCTCAGCACAAGGGGATAGCGCAAGATAAAGAAAGCTGTAACGTGCCAAATGTCAATCATTATCACACATTTGAATTATTAGGCAATTACAGAAAAAATATTTTGGGGGGCATGTATGAAAACTGCCCAGGTGTAAGACTTTCTTTGTGACCCAAAGCAACCAATCAGAGCTCCCCTTTAATTTTTTGCAGAGCACTATAAGAAACAAAAGGGGGGCTCTTATTGGTTGCTATGGGCAACAAAGAAAGTCTTAGACAGCTTTCATACATGTGCCCGTAGAGTCAAGGGTAGACAACAAAAGGTAGCTGTTAGTAAAGCGATGATCTGCAGTAACTTGCCCAAGAATAATGGTAAAAATAACACACAATTACATTTTTGGTCATAATATAACTTCTGTGTTTCTAAGCTTTGAATTCTTTTGGAGTGCTGTGCTAAAACAAGTGCTCATTTAAAGGGTTTTCTAGGCCTCTTGAAACAAAAAATTCTATAAAAAAACAAATAATATATTTACCTTAACAATTCTTGTTCCTTTATCATTACTGTTAGTCCGTGATATAGTGACAGCTCTGTGATGCCACGTGATTATAGCATCCATCGAGCCCGACTACTGGGATATCGCATCCATGCTGACATCATGACCAGACCCATGCAGATTAGCTGCTTGGTGATTTACAACTCTAGGTATTTAGGTGCTTTTGGTATTGGTTATCGGCAGTGCGTGATATAGTGACATCTCTGTGATGTCATTAGATCTTCTATCTGTGCTGATGTCAGGATTACATCATCTTTGTGATATCACTTGATTACATTATCTATTTGATCCCAAATAGCGGGATGTTCTATCCATGCTGATGCTATGACCAGTCTGGGACAGTTTAGCTGCTTGGTGATTTACAGTGTTAGGTATATATAAACCATAGAAAACCCATTTTAAGCCACTTTACTGTATGTTTCATCTGTAAATTAACTTTCAGGAATGTCTCTTTCTTTATTGCCCAGAGCAACCAGTCATAGCTTCCCTTTCACGTCATATAGTCCTCTAAATAAATGAAAGGGGAGCTCTGGTTATTTGTTATGGACAACAAAGAAAGTCTTAGTGCATGTTCACATGACTTATTTGGACGCTGTTTGAATGCTGATTTTTCAGTGCCCAAAACAGCATCAAAACCTTTGCCTGAAACACGCTTCTTCAGTAGAGGTTTTAGACACATTCTCGGCGTGTTTTTGATGCATTTTTGGAAGAGGTTTTCGATGAGGTTTTCAACACTGTTTTCACCTATACAAATTAATAACCAGGGCAAAAACCACACTGAAAAGAATGCTCCAAAAATGCGCCGAGAAACAGTTCTAAACACGAGGTTGGAAGAGGTTTTGAAGCTTTCCATTAATTCCTATGGGGATTTTCAGCGCTGAAAACGCTTCAACGCTTCTTTTTCAGCACCCAAAACAGATTCCAAACAACGCCTAAAACGCATGTAAAAACCTTTTTGTGTGTGAACAGAAACACTTTTTTACATAGGAATAATAATAATAATAATCTTTATTTATATAGCGCCAACATATTTCGCAGCACTTTACAATTTGGAGGGTGTAGCTACAGACAAAAGACATACAATGCACAATGAAAAGCGACTTACAGATGAGACACAAGGTGAGAGGGCCCTGCTCGCAAGAGCTTACAATCTATTAGGAATAAATGAAAATGAACTGGGGGCGTTTTGGAGGCTTTTCTGATGCTGTTTTCGGAGCGGAATCTTTTCAAAAACCGCTCCGAGAACAGCTTCAAAATCAGCCGTGTGAACATACCCTTATTGCTAGACTGTTTTCATATATGTCTCTTTTAGTGTTACGGCATAGTTAATAGCATCTATTACAGCTCAACTACAGTATATTTTTGGATGAAATTTATAAAACAAATCCACACAGATTACTTTCTACTCTTTGTAATGTGGCTCTTTATACTTTTTTTGTGAAATCTTAGTGTTAAAAATGATTCTACTACGGAAGCTTCCACAGTGTAATATTCTCTCATTTCTTTACAGACAAGTGTGTTAATCTATGCAGCTAGTGGCCCCTAGTGGCTTTACGTAAAATAGGTTTGTTTGTAAGATATACGTTACAATTTTTATTCCATACATTGATTCATCTGATGTTCTATAATTATTACTTTTTTTATAAACTCAGCATTTTTGGGGGAATTATCTGGAATGTGCATATAACAAATGTATCACTGCAGAGAGCAGGTATTTTGTATGTAATAACTACATGTCTCTATGTTTTTTTATATAATGCACAGCATAGTGCTACTACTAGTAATAACAATAAACTTAATAATATAAACATAAACATTCCCTTATCTAATGAGTTAAGGCTCCAAAGATGTTAGGCTAGGTCTACACAACAATGTGAAAATGCCGTCCAAAATCCAATGTCATTTTCACATGGCTGGACCGCGCCGCACCGTCTTTCAAGATACTGAATCCACTGAAAAACCAAAATCCAGTGCTGTGTAGATATAGCCTTACAGCACAGAGACACTAAACATATTCTATAATACCAGGATAATGTACAATGATGACATAGAACATGGATAATATTACAGAACAGGGATAAAATATACTGTGACAGATGATTGCCAGGGACCATAGATAAAGAACCAAAGTCATGTCACAGCATATAGATACAGTCTCATAATACATGAGTGTAGTGATGTCACACGCCGGGGAAGATAAGTGACATGTCTCTTCTCCATGGCACTTACGCACCGTTGCTAGGGAGAGCGAATGACAGCGCATACTTCTAAAATACCCGGCGTATTGCGGAGTGTACAGTACGTGCCCCAATACGCCGTGTGAACATACCCTTACACAAGCTATTATTTACACTAATCAACAACAGTACTCTTGAGAAAGAAAGGCGTGGTCCTTTGGAAACGTTGCGCTAAACAGGTGTGTGATGTCCTGCTTCTCTAAATGCTTACGCCTCGCTACATGGGGATCCATGGACTGAAAATATTCTAAGCTTTTGAACTCTTTTACACACACTGTGGACTCGCTAAAAGGAATACAAGTATGTTCATATAATTGTATTGCTTGTTCAACTTTTCCTAATAAATTTTTAAGATTTTTTACATATATTATGTCTGCTTTAAATGATCTACCAAGACAACACCTTAAAAATGATCAACAGTACCTGATCATTGTGAGGCTTCATGCAAGATTCTCTCAGACGGAAGTGGCCACTGAGCTTAAAGAGTCACAGAGTGTCATCAGCAGGTTGCAACAGAGATACAGAGTGACTGGAAAAGTCACAGAAAGGCAAAGTAGTAAATGTCCTTTGGCTACATCCAGACTCGGACTGACCCACAGGGGAAACCCCAGGTTGGCCCCTGATGTTGACATACCTGGAATATCTTTTAAACTGCATATATGTCCTGGGAGAGGCAGAAAGGCAGAGAGAAAAAGGCCAAAAGCAAGAGGAAGAATATGCGAGACTTGTTCAGTAGCAGTAGGGTTGACCTTAAGAATAATCTCCTCTTGTGTGCCCACAAATCATATCGAAAGGTGTGCTCCAGAACTAAATCCAAAAGTTAGCTGAAGAAGGAACTTCTAAAATGAGCTCCATAACTAACTTCAAAAATGAGCTCCAGAACGAACTTCAAAAATGAGCTCCAGAACTAACTTCAAAAATGAGCTCCAGAACGAACTTCAAAAATGAGCTCCAGAACTAACTTCAAAAATGAGCTCCAGAACTAACTTCAAAGGTGGGCCCTAGGCACCTCAATCCAACACTGGCTCCATCACACACTGATGACCGTTCATTGTAAACAAGGCCCTGCAGAATGGGATGATGAATGCCACACAACTCCAGGCATGTTTAAGGGAGGTGAGAGGCAAGACGATGATGCCTGTGCCTGGTGGTGGAGTCAGGTCATCTAGAATGCAGACCACACTTATGTTAATGGTAACAAATGGTCTGATGTGACACTTGGTTGTCTTTCACCTTCTTTAATTGTGCTTGGAGTTATGTGGCATTTATCATCTAGCTCTGCAGAAACGTTTTTACAATGAAGCGGTTATCAGTGTGTGAGGGAGCCAAAGGATTTCTACTTCTTTGCCTTTCTGTTACTGTTCCACTCTCTCTGTTGCAACCTGCTGATGACACTCTAAGCTCAGTGGCCACTGAGAGCATCCAGCTCGAAGCCTGGCAATGGTGAGGTACTGTTGTTCAATCGGAAGTTATTATCTTGGTCTCATGATTAGTGTTGAGCGATTTTTATCGACAAAGTTGAAATCGGCAAGGTTTTTATGGTGATCGAAATTTCCAGATCATGCGTAATTAAGGTTAAAATTGTGCATAAACTATTAAGATCGCGCCATTTCGGGCTTCCTGTTTTTTGGCGGCCAGCAAATCAGATTACAGAATAGGCAGGGTGAGATGTGTGTGCGACGTCATGACGGGGTTTGTGTATGGTTGCGATTGGGCTGGAAAAATACATGACCTCGTTTTACATAGAACGCTTTTCCTGTTTCAGCCTCAGTGTCTTCAGGCGTCTCTTTGGGACAGGACCTGCGCTCTCCCTGTGGCCAAAACAGCTCAGCGAAATTAGTCTATTTCTGCACAGAGAAACCTCTACTATTAAGCTGTGATCCTTCCATTTAGTTAGATTAGAGATTTGAAGATTTTATGTAGTTAGCTAGAGAATTTTAAGAAGCATCTACCGCTGTAAATTCACGGCGGTGGAGGGGGGGGGGGGGGGGGGGCCCGTGGGCGACAAGACAAGCTCTATCTAAAAAGAACACTGGAAAAAGTTCACCAAGACTTAGTGTAGAATTTTTGTGGAATATCTTTATTATTAACAGTTTGCTATAAAATATTTCCTGGATATTGGGCAGCCTCAACTTATATTGGTTTACACATCATTTCTAGAAAACTGAAGGTCTCTTTGTTAGTGCAAAACTCCACTTTTATTATCAGTATACATTTAGATAGGTTTTCTTTTTAAATTTTCCCATTACACCTGTGACTGTTGATATATCCACCTTGCAGTTAAATTACAATACAGCAATTTGTAGTCAGCAAGGTTGGTTTGTTCCCAAAAATCCCGTGTATCGTACGAAAACATCACTGTTACTTGTTTTTTGACTTTTTCGCATCATGCATTGTTCTTTGACGCAGCATCCACGTAAATCTTAAACAGCAATTTTATTCACCACAGGTGAATTGAAAGGTGCAAAAATACCGTTTTTTTATACCAAACATAAACAGTTACGTGTTTTTTGACTTTTGCGCACCCAGCATTGTTCATTGACGCAGACTACTTTAAATCTTAAAACAGCAATTTATATTCACCACGGGGTGAATTGAAAGGTGCAAAAATACCGTTTATTATATCAAAACATAAACAGTTACGTGTTTTTTGACTTTTGCACCCCCGCATTGTTCATTGACGCGCATCTACGTAAATCTTAAAAAAACAGCAATTCTATATTTCCCCAAACAGGTGAATTGAAAGGTGCAAAAAATCGTGTATTTTACGAAAACAAAACAGATACAGACATTAACAGACTCCTTTTCCCGGCATTTTTTAATCGGGGGGTCAAACAGGTTTAATGGTCATAATGCGGTCCAGGACAGGTATAGTCAATGTCCAGTGAAACTAAAATTGTGGTTGAAAGACTCCTTTTTGCGGCACTTTTTAAATCTGGCGGTCATGCAAGGTTTGGGGCTTTATGCTGCGTTCCAGGACAGGGTTTTTCAATGTCCAGTTCAAGTACATGATGGTTCAAATCAATACTGCCTTCTGGCACTTTTTAATTTGTGGGTGATGCAGGTTTAAGGGTAGGCTGTGGTACAAGACAGGGATTGTGAATGGTCTTGACTTTTTTTTTGTGACTTTTTTTAACCCAAGTGTGTTGCCTAAGATGTAGCCACGTATCCATTTGACTGTTGTGGATGTTAATTTCAGCTTCTCCAGCCTTGTTTGGGTGTAATAATGAAGGTGTTGTTGCTCTCCCATAGACTTTAATGGTAATCGCTCATAATCGATGCTCACTATCGAAAACATTATCGATAGCGGCCGACTATCGACTATCGCTCGATCTCGATAGCCAACGCAATCGCTCAACACTACTCATGATGTCTAAATGTGAGCAGCATGATGAGGAGGACTGTTTAAATCACAATTCAAACTGATCCCCTAAATTTATTGGACAATTCAGGGATCAATTATCTGTTGTGAATTTTGCCATTAAGCTCCTTGTTAGAGATCAGCAAGATGTGCAAAAAGTACAGAAACATTGAACAGTTGGATATGTGCGTTCTAAAGTTAAGAGATGGTTTCATTTAGTTCAGTAAAAAAAAAAAAAGAAATTAAGAAATGTTAGGTTCTTCCTGAAATTTGAACCAAAGGCCAAATATCCCTAACTTTTTTGGGGTAATGTAGTTTTACAACTAGTTTTTAAGCACTTTTTTCATCTGATGCAGTTCACCATTCAATGATTCTCTAAACATATTTTAAGATTTTACAAGTAACTCAAAATTCATGAGTATAACAACATCATGCATTTTAGTTTCACCATCTCAAATGAAGCCCTAAGCAAATTCACCATCACAGGCTAGAAGGGAAAAAGTTGGTAATAAATATTCTGATTATTGTATTTCTTTGTAGCATTTGTTCTCTAACCAAAAGATTTGGACAATAATATTTTTTGCCAAAAATTAGCACCAAACATTGTTTAAATAAACAATCCAATATTAGTGATACTGCCATGCTGTGCCCAGTTATTAGTATACAAACATCTACAACATAAAACTGACCTGATCGCCAGCTTCTTGCTATGACTTTATAGAGTTACCATAATGGTGCCACCACATACCAATGTCTTCAGCATTAGAGGCAAACAGTCAAATAACCTTTTTGTGTCAAACTCTCTACAAAATTTGGCAATTTAACAGTTTTTCTCTCTTAGAGCAAAGAGTTCCCTAGCTAGCTCATAGACCAACATAATTTTGTGAACATCCCCAGCTACTAAAACTGAAATATGTCTCTATAATTTAAATGCATTACTTGCAGCAGATTAAGATAGCAAAGCTGAATTACCTAGGTTTCCCCTGACTTATCTGTGTATAGAGATGTCACCAAACATGTTTTATTTGTAGAGGATTCATAATCCTAGTGTAAAATTGCTTCAAAGCTTTGTTTCTCTGCTAATATATTCATAAGCAATATAACTGTCAACTCCTATGTGCCAGGAGGACACAATACAAAGGCAATAAAAAGTGTACAGAAATAATTACATTGACAAAAATAGACCCAAGTGATGCTTAACAGAATCTACATGGAGCATAAGAAGGTGTAACAGAAAGGACAGGTGCAGAGCTGCGATACTGAGTGGACCAGATTTCCTCGTATTTTATTCACCGGCAGATGTCCCCGGAGACATCTATAAAAGACTGTACAGAGAGCAATAATTAAACATTAATTACATGGTAAAATTCAGCGTGCTGAGAGCTGGTTTTATTCTATATCATCCTTTTTAGACACCTTCATCCTGAATTGAAAGTGCCGTTTTACATAGGAAGCTCTGCAGTAATCTTTATTTTGATTTCATTAATATGGATTATGTTTTTTTGTTGCATAATTTATCATATTCAGCTGAAATGGGTTTAATTATGTACTGTTATCTGTATTTATTACCACAAATACCTGCTTTCCTCTGCATGCCTAACATCAGCTCTGCACATGGTATTATGCAAGAGGTGTTTAAGAGTGGTCACAGAATGTAGAAGTTTACAGAAGTCTTCATTCTCTCACTTGACGGTAACAAATACAAAGAGTGGCACAATACGGCCATGACCCCACGGCACAGCTTATTAGTTGGTTTTTCAGACGGTTTGCGGTTTTTACAAACTGTCTGAAAACCAACTAGCAATGCTCCATCGTAGATTTCAATCGAAAATCCGTGCAGCAGTCCCTGCCGGGCATTTTTTTACACTGCCGGCGCTCTGAAAAACTTAGAGTATGTTCATTCTTTCGCCTGGTTTTTCGGGTGGAACATGAACATGTGGGTGCAAAGGGGGAGGGCTTGAATCCTCAAACAGTGGACAAAAGCCCCCCTGTGTGCCAAAAAAAGACCAAATACTGGTTGGATAATCCGACCGGTATTTGGCCTTTGCCATGTAACATAGCCTAAGGGTACATCCACATGATAAGTTCATTTTACTCGTTGGATTCTGCCATTTAAAGCTGCATTGGACGACGCGACTTTTATTTCACATGTTATTGCATGTGGAATTGTGGTAGATTTATTTTACTTGTGGTTTAGTCAGAAATGGCTCCCATTCATTCCTATGTGGTTTTGGACACGGATCCGCGTTAAAAAACATACAAATGTTTTACACAAGGTGTTTTCCCATTCCTATTGTCATCAATAGTAAATTTCCATGTGGATTACAACCAAAGAATGAACATATTCTAAGTTTTTGGATGGTGAAAAACCGACTGCTGAAAATACGTGTTACATGATCTACAACGCGTTTTTCTATTGATGTAAATGGGGATGATTTACTTTTGGTTCTAGACCGTGTGGATACCGATTTGAAATACTCATCGTGTGAACAGAACCCTAAGCTTTTTGGTTGCTTTTTGGTGATACCAAACACATGCACAATGTAAGTCTTCGGTTTTCTTTTTGTGTAGTCCTTTACCAGAGCATTGAGACTAAATGGTACTTCATGGGTCCACAAAGAGAAAGGTGTGCCCAAAGTGGCTAATAGTTTTTACCCATTCTTCAGTGCCATTGTGATATTTCGAGATGCCAATCCCTACCACAGCTTTCCCACAACTAGACATGTCTTGTGTGGTTGGACCAACCACTCCGTACTGACATACCCACTGTCCTTGTGCATGCTTTCACTAGTTTCTATAAAAGTCCCCCCAACCACACTCGGTATGGAACATACAAACCTACACATTGCCTAAGTTTGGAGTAGCATTCTATATATGTAAATAAGTTCTAAAAACAGCCAAAAATGCATAAGAGGTTTATTCTTATGTCCTTTGTGTTTCCTTTTATTATAGTTGTGTTATAAAACTTTGGAGTATATTTACCCATGCAAGATATACCCTCTATTTTGTCACAAATGCTCATTGATTTTTCTGTACCAAATAAACCCTAACTTCAATGCCTCAGCCCTACAATGTCAAATGCCTCGAAGTTCCATGGTTCCAATGCAAAATATGTGGATTTTTTATCTGGATTTGTGTGTAAAAAATTCATAGGAACAGATTTATCACTACTGTCCAACTTTTAGACCGTGTAAATTTAGATTACATAGTCTTACAATTTTCCACATTTTTCATAATGTTGATAACACTGGTACATGTTAGGGGTACCACGGCCCCTTATGTGAAGTCACACCTTTTTATCGAGGCCATACATCTTTTGTTGGACAAGGCACAGAAGTGTCTAGAAACTGTATAAAACTCAAAATAAATGTGGTGCAAAGCATGTATGCCAGAATACTGGCACAACTGCCTGGATAAATGTGCCCCATAGTGTTTTCACAGGTAATCCACAGTCAGAAATGACAGTAAAAAAAGTTTGGTGTTTTCATGCTGCTCTTGCTAGTTTTAAAATATAGAGTTAGGCTTAGTAGCTGGGGAGTAGTCTGACACTTTAGCAATAATTTATGCCAGGAAGTGGTACAAATTGTAGCAGAAATCGAAATCAGCACATAACTGGCATTTTTGGATTGTACCTCACTGTCTTAGATAGCCTTGTAAAGTACTATTCTGCATAAATCTGTCCTAAAGTGTGTTATATCAGCATTATCTGGATTTTGTTCAGCACCTGTGGTGTTTCCACAGCAAAATCCACTACAATACTGTCACGGCGCATGTTTCTGCTGTGAAGCAGCAAGGCACGGTAGGGATTAATCCCTCTAGTCAGTCGAAACACCCAGGGAGAGGTCGGGCTGATGAGCTTAGGAGTGACTGCTCGACTCCTAATCAAGTCAGAGGGTGTGTCGCACTGGCTAATTGGAGGGCTCGGAGGCCGCACCAATCGTCTGCTGGGGCGGGCTCCGGGCACCTCATTTAAACCCCCTCATTTCTGTTACTCCTTGCGTGAGAAAGGTTTTCGCCTTGCGATTTCCTGTTTATCCTGTTGGTTTTTGCTCTCCTGATTTCTGACCTCGGCTCGCTTTCTGACCTCGCTTTTGCCTCCGACTTTATACTGTGCTCCTAACCGTGTTTGGACCCTGGCTTGTTTCTGACCATCCTTTTGGCTTACGTTTCTTGGCATAAACGTTCCTGTACTGTGACCGACCCGGACTGTTGGACCTTGAGTTTCCCTGATGGCCCTGCACTTAATTAGCGTTGGGGCTGTCATCCAGTTGGGGTCTGCCGCCTATGACAGCACGCCAATTAGGCAGGGACAGTGGGCTGGGTGGCAGTCAGGGCCCACTGCACCTCCTCTGACGTGACAAATACCATACATTGCTTATTTATTGCTGTTTTTAATTTCCTATTGATGTCAGTGGTAAAAATCTAAAATAAATTTGCAGCGTATTCACAATATAAATTTTAGACTGTAGACTGTAAGCCCTCGGGGGCAGGACCCTCCCTCCCTCTGTCCCAGTTTTTAGCTATTTGGCCTCGCCATAGTACTTGTCTGACCTATGTTATGTTTGTAACTCTCCTCAAATGTACAGCGCTCTGGAACTAAGGGTGTTCTAAAATAAATGATAATAATGTGCACTATGAGTCATTTTTTACATGGATCTTGAGTGTATTGTCTGTTCTCTGCTACAAATGAATACAATTTGTCAAAACCTCATCCACTTTTTGGAACAATGGAAATTTTCATATTGAAAAATCCAACAAAGATTTAACCAATGTAACCATATCCTAACAGTGTTCCTCCTATCATTTACCATTTATAATACAGAGTCATCTAATGCAGCACTGGACCCTGATCCGACGGCCACTTCTGACTTTGCTATAGCTACACCTCTGACTATAACTTTTAGATGTAAATTAACCCTGCAGCCTTTGTGCCACAAAAAAAAGAATCCTTCATATGTCTATGTAGATGGAAAAAAAAGTAATGGCTCTTAGAAGGAGGAGAGGAAAAAAATGAATGCAATATAAACAAAAATCGCTGCAGCGTGAAGGGGTTGAGCCAAACCTTATAGCAGAGAGAGGCTCAGTTAAGCTCTTTAATTGCTGCAATTGATCTATTTTATAATACACTCTATAATCCATGTAATGCTTAACACGATTCATTACTATTACCTGCAAAAACTTGTGTTTGATAAGTAAAGTCCCATCTGCAACCCTAAAGGCATAGAATAAATGTATACTTAGATTCTCTGTTTATAATAATCATGCCAAGTAATGTTACAATTGCTGGCTTCCAAATCCTAGTATATTTACCCTATGAAAACCTGTGTTTCAGGACCCATACCTTTTTATTTTTTCAAGGCTGTAGCTGCATGAGGAATATATTGTATTTTTCAATAGCACCACTTAAAGGGGTTTTGCCACAAAGTAAAAATGACGTGGGAAGCTTGCAAATGAAAGAACAAACATTTTCACCATTCATTATTATTAAAAATTCTGCACCGTTTACAGCTCTTCTCCAGGGGATACGACCAGGACTGAGAGCTCCTCACTCCTGGTCAGACATGCTCAGACATCACTTCTCCTCTCAGGCAGCTACTGAGTGTTCAAACCCCAGGTGCTGTCACTCTATTCCTGTCCTCTGTCCTCCTTAGTAATTAGTCAAACAGTGCAAATAAACAAAAAGGAAACCTCAATGATGTATGTGCATTGATAAAAAGAAAAAAAGAACACAGGTTTGGTTCCTGCAGGGATTTGAACCTAGGACCCTTGTGCCTGGAGGCAAAAACTTTACCTCTCAACTACTCACAATGTTTTACACAACAACCTTTCTTTGTTTTACAGAGGGAAAGGCCTGGGTGTGTCATCTGCTGGGTCACATTATTATGTAATTTCAAACAAATTACACACGCCCCTTCTTAGACACCGGGCAATTTGATAAGTGGATCAGGAAAGGTATAGAAATGGTTTGGAAACCCCTTTAACTATAATTTTTCACACTTATAATAAGTTTTTTTAATTTTTTTCCGGAAAAATTCAAAAAAACCCAAAAATACACAAAAAGCTTTATTTTAATATAGCCCCGATGTATTTTATTTTGGGGGGGCGAGTTAACTATCTAAATAGAAGAATAAATAGTTTTGTATTAAAAATTACCTCATTTATTATTTGTTAGTGGAATGACCTTTCCAATAAAACTTTATTTGACATAATTTTTTTTTCTTTGGATATGGATGGTGGATATAAAGCAGCAGTTGCTTGATCGCTTGTATAATTCTTTTGAATGCTAGTAATAGTTGGATAATAAGGGGTTAAACTACTGGGATTGGAGTTATCTACGGTCTTGGCGCTTGCAGCAGAATCCCGGCTGTGTATTATAACCACGGTCCTGCTGCTGCTTGCATTGCCATACTGATAGTGCTATGCCATCAGAGAAACGTAATAGTAGAGCTGAGGTACTATGAGCACTTCTGCACAGGTTGGTCAATGTGTAAAGTATCCAGCCGTTTAATTATACAGCATAATACAGCACTGAAACGGTTAAATCTAAGGATATGTTTCAGATCTAAGCAGCCCATAGTATGTTACTATAATATAAATAATATAAAGAAGATAATCATGAATGATGTATATAGATAATAAACAACAGATATGTAGTCTCTAGTTTTCTGCATATGTAACTGATGCAATTGTTGCCCTACTTGAAATGGTACAGAACAAGCCATAGGCAATGTAAGCACCGAGTTTCCAATCAGCACTAACAAGTTGTGCTCTGTGTTTATCACAAATGGACGCTTTATCAGTAAAGCTTAATGTTTCACTTTGATTTGCAGAATTCTTTTGGTTATCTTTGTTTCCATATTATGGAATAGCATATACGGCAACTATCTATTATTGGATTTGCTATAATATATTCACACATGGCAGATTCTAATCTTTTTTACATAGCATTCCCTACAAATAAAGAGGAGTGCAGTATTTAAAGAGGAAATGAGACGAATAATTTTGTCTAATCTTTCTGGGGTCTCCGGGATGCTTCTCCTTTCTCTTTCCAACAGTTGGCAAGTATGTCGAAATACAAGCCTCACACTCAATACAGATGTATTAAAGGGCATTCACATTTTAGACATTTATGGCATTTTGACAGGATACTCCAGAGATGGGACCCGCACTAATCTCAAGACAGCAGCCCCATCAGTGCCCCTGCAGCACAGGATTTAGAACACACTCTAGTAAAACTTTTTCACATCATTTAATCTTTGGACACTGCAAAATTAAAGGAAGTGGCATCAACATTGTTTGATGCAGAAAATAATACATTTTGGATTAGTTGGAATAGAGGGATGGAGGAGGTTTCTACATGCCACATATATTACAGATACTAAAAAGCAAATACAGTAATAAATAACTTGCTATAAAATGTAGCATTTTAAAATAACATTTACATAACAGTACATTTTGATTGCTTCAAAAAGAAGGCAGGAACTTACTTGTAATAGAGACCCCCATTCAGGCAAGAAGGTAATGGGGGGAGCATTTGCTGGATTTTTCTTTGACTACATGTAATAGAGACCATGTTGGTCACTACTACATATATGAAGCAGCCTCCTATCAAGAGACATTAAAACATTTTGGAAGGAAATTTACAGTACAGTCCACAGCAGTTTGAATTTTGTAATATATATGCCCCAATCATCTCTAAATGACATGGGTACAAACAATTGATCTGTGCCTTTAATGCTAGTGCAGAATGTCAGTCCAGCATTGAAGAAGACACTACAATATACAATGCAATGTACAATGCAGAAACAAGGATGCCGTGCCTACCTAAAACAGGCTTAAAGGGAACCTGTCACATTGAACATGCTATCTGATCTGCTAGCAGCATATTATGGAGCAGGAATTGATGAACATATTCATATATAGCTTTGTGGGAAAAGATTCAGTAAAATTTACATATTATTCATTTAAATCTTTACTTATTCTGGATTAAGGAGTCCAGCAAGCTGTGCTATCAAGAAGGTTTAACGCAGACAAGGAAGGCTATCAATCACTAATAACACTGCCTACTGGACTCCTTCATCCAGAACAAGCAGGGATTGAAATAAATAAACTATAACTTCTTCGGAATCTTTCCTTACAAAACTATGTATTATTCTGCTCTTTAACATGCTGCTGGAAAATCAGACACATGTCATCAACAATATGGTAATAAAACTATATTGTCATCTTTTCTACATTAACCCCTTAAGCCGAACGCCTGAAAAGTAGTTAATGACCAGAACATTTTTTTAGTTTTTGCCTCCTTGCGTTTCAACAGTTGTAAATTTTTTATATTTTCAATGACGCAGTTTTATGAGGTCTCGTTTTATTCAAAACGAGTTGTACTTTATGGGGGAATGGTTTAAATTCACTCACAAATAATTGCAGAATTTTCTTTTTTTTTATGTTTTTTAAACATTTTTTTACACCATTCACATTTCACACTTAATAACTTGTTAGATTAACTCAACAGGTTATTACGGTCGTGTGGATACCTAATATTTGTAGGGTTTTTTTGTGTGTTATATATGCACAATTCTTTTTTATGAAATATTTTATTTTTATTTTACTATTAATTTTTTTATTCTTTTTTTTACACTTTTTATGTTTTTTCCTTTTTTTTTTTAAATCCCATGAGGGGATAACTGTGTTACATTACTAAGTGTAAAAAAATAAAAAAAAATAAAGGATTAGCATATTCATATATGCTAATACATTATAATCTGTGTCAGTCTGACACAAGTAGTGATTAGGACAGCACACAGTGTGTCCTGGTCACTGGCTTCTTACACAGACAACTCTGGGGCCACTCTAGGTCCCCAGGGCTGACTGTACAGCCATTCCCCGAGCTCTGTCAGGTCACCGGATGTTCCGATCACCCGACAGAGCAGGGGAACCCTTTGATTGCGCTGCGGTAACGCACCACCGCAATCAAAGGGTTAAAGCACTGGGTTGCGGAGGTTTCCTCTGCTCCCCGGTGCTCGCAGGAGATGCTCTGGGATCGGGGCTGTGTAATACAGTCCCGATCCTAGCGCAGCTGCGGCGCCGGGCGGCGCAAACTCCGGAGTCTGCAGCGACGAACAACCCGCACCAGCCGACGTCTAAAGTCGGCGGGCGGTCGTTAAGGAGTTAAAGTTGCATACAGCTGAAGAGATCCTCGCCGGTGCTCAGGCAATGGCAGCGCCTGGATGCCGGTGGGTACCTCGAGGGTCAGCTGTATGCACTCCCAAAGGAGTTGCATACAGCTGATGGATCTCTGCCTGTGCCTGGGCCATTGCATCGCCCCGGACACAGACGGTGACTCAAGTACAAGCCTTGAACGGCTTTTTCAGCACATTATTGTGCTGAAAAACTCAGCTTGTACTCGAGTTTATACGGTACGATTTATTAACATCTAAGGTTGTGACCAAAGAAAATGACACATTTAAAAAGCTGGTGACATGTCCGAAAATTGGCATCGTCGCGGCAGTTTTTAGGCGCATTTAATCAGTGTAAAGTATGCCTGAAAGTACGATTGAGGTGCATAGCGTATCATTATTAGCATTTGTAATGCGCCTATCAAGATGCATTGTGTTAAGGAGGCACATAACGTATCATTACCAGTGTATGTAATGTGCCTCGATAGGCGCATTGTATTATGGATGTGCACAGCGTATCATTGCTACTATAAAGGTGCATTACAATGTGTTGTGTCCGGCATATAATGTGCCATAGTTTTGGTATATTACAGTTCATTTGTATTGAGAATATGGAGCAAAATACACCAAAACTATGGCACATTAGTATTGGGACATGCTGGCCCTAGTCTTAAATATTATGGTTCTTCCTCTTGCTCCCAGTCAGTGATGACCTAATAGTTCTTGTAAGATAAATATTCTGTTTCTTGCTTTAAAAGTATAGATATTTAAGCCATCCTCTATTGGACAGATTGGTGTAGTTCCTCTATAATTCTGTTGTCACCACCAGCTCCCTTAGGCTACCTTTGATGCCTGCAGCATGGCAACTGTCATGTCATGCTCAGATTCATTTATTAAGAAAAAAACACCAGCTGTACAGAATCGGAGACACTGATAAATATGTATATTTGTACACACAGAATTCAGCTGAAACACAAATGTTTTCAGAGTCAGCTTAAAAGTGGCGCAGATTCATAAAAATGAAAGGAAACCCATTGGCAATCTAGTAAATGGCATACCATGGAGGCATTTTACACAACTGCAATGCAGACTGTAGGGAGCAATGGCCTCTATTCAGTGAGAGATGACGTGAATGCAGATTTAAAGGGGTTGTCTAGCGCCTATAAAAAACAAATAGCAAGCTGCTGTTGCCCAAGTAAAAAAACAAAACTAAACTATACTCACCTTTCTCAGCTCCTCCGTTCCAGTGCTGGGTTCCTCTGTTCTCCTGTTTATGGTCTTCTTCTTCCAAACAGGATGTCACTGCTGCAGCCCCTGATTGGATAGCTCTGAGTCTGAACCATGATGTAATTAGCGCATAACTGCTAAATCACAGGGCAACTACTAGTTGTTGCTTCTCCTGGATCTCTCTGCAGCATTTGACACTGTTGATCACCATCTTCTCCTCAGCATGCTCAGCGCCATTGGAATCCAGGACACCGCTCTCTCTTGGTTCTCATCCTACCTCACTCCTTTAGTGTCTCATTTTCTGGTTCTATCTCCTCTCCCCTTCCTCTCCCTTTTGGGGTTCCTCAGGGATCGGTTCTAGGTCCTCTCTTCTTTTTACTCTACACAGCCCCTATTGGACAAACCATCAGCAGATTTGGCTTTCAGTACCATCTCTATGCTGATGACACCCTATTATACACCTCTTACGGAGACATCACTCCTGCCCTGCTACAAAACACCAGTGAGTGTCTTTCCACTGTCTCTGACATCATGCCTTCTCCCTATCTTAAACTAAACCTCACTGAAACCGAACTTCTTGTCATCCCACCATCTACTAACCGACCTCACCCTGCTATTTCTGTTTCCGTGTGTGGTACCACCATAACTCCTAAGCAGCAGGCCCGCTGTCTTGGGGTTATACTTGATTCGCATCTGTCCTTCACCCCCTATATTCAATCCCTTGCCCATTCTACTGTAACTCACTGCTTATCGGTTTCCCTCTCTGTAAACTCTCCCCTCTCCAATCTGTGCTGAATGCAGCAGCCAGGCTCATCTTTCTCTTCAGCCGCTATACTGATGCCTCTACCCTGTGTCAGTCACGGCACTGGTTGCCCATTCAGTACAAAATTCAACAGAAACTCAACACTCTCTCCCATAAGGCTCTCCACAGGGCTGCACCCCCCTACATCTCCTCCCTCATCTGTATACCACACTACCTGGTCTCTCTGCACTGCTGATGATCTTAGTTTGCATGCCTCAGTCATCCGAACCTCCCATGCCCGTCTCTAAGATTTTTCACATGCAGCACCAGTTCTCTGGAACAAGCTACCCCGTACGATCAGGCACACTCATAACCCCCAAAGCTTTAAGAGTGCCCTGAGAATACATCTTCTTATGCAGGCCTATCAAGATCCCTAATTATTAACGCCCGGCTCTCTGTCACACACACTTCTGTCACTCTCTGCACTAGGGCACTTACAGGCACTTATCTGTATATAGATGTTTGGTCTGGGTGGCAGGTTACTGCAGTTTTTATGTAAACCAACCCTTAATTATGTAACATGGCTGGGCCATTGTGTAAACTGAGCACTTCTCACCCTTCGTCTCACCCATACACCCTAGTAGATTGTAAGCTCTTGCGAGCAGGGCTATCACACCTTCTGTCTGATCTGTAACTAGCTTTTTCAGTATTATGTTTTCTTTTGTTTTGTACTTATACCCCTAAATTGTAAAGTGCTACAGAATATGTTGGAGCTATATAAATGAAGATTATTATTATTAGCTGCAGCGGTGATGTTCCCGTTCAGAAGAGGAGGAAAGTAAACAGACTGGAGGAAAGTGATAACAATTTTTTTTTTTTTTTTTTTTTTTATGTAAGCAAAAGTAGCTTACTATTTGTTTAAAGGTGTTGTTCAGTTCATGGACAAAAAAAAAAAACAAGTTCACAAGAAAATCCACAAAATGTGGTTTGCATATCAGTGTCAATTTCATTTTTGTTATGTCAGATTAATAGGTACTGCAGATATTTACCATGAATTTCAAAGTTTTGGATAAGACACCAGCAAGATCCTGCTCAACATATTCATGTCTGAGGAAGGGTAGTCTTACCCAAAACATTGCAATAAATATTAAATATCTCCACTACTTCTTGGTCTGATAGTTACATAGTTAGTACGGTTGAAAAAAGACACGTGTCCATCAAGTTCAACCAAGGTTGAAGAAAATTTGGGTGAAGGGAGAGAGACAACGACATTAAGCCCAGCCTTACCTATGGTTAATACCCTGAAACCCACAAGGCAAGAACCAATCTGTTCCAGTGGAGACCCTATCTCTGACCCCAGAGCCTCTACCAGCCAGGATCCAGAATTTTACATAGCTACGTACGCATTAATATTCTTTAGTTTCAAGTAGGTATCTAAGCCTTTCTTGAAACTCTCTACAGTTCCTGCTGTGACCAGCTCCTCAGGTAGGTTATTCCACAGATTCACATTTCTTACAGTGAAGAACGCCCTTCTCCTCTGGAGATTGAATCCTTTTTTCTCTAGTCGAAGGGAATGTCCCCTTGTCTTTTGAGGGGGCTTCACCTGAAATAATTTTTCCCCATACTTTTTGTAGGGACCATTTATATATTTATATAAATTAATCATGTCCCCCCGAAGCCGTCTTTTCTCAAGACTAAATAAGTTCAATTCTACTAACCTCTCCTCATAACTAAGATGCTCCATTCCCCTTATAAGTTTTGGTTGCTCATCTTTGTACTCTCTCTAGCTCCATTACATCTCTTCAGTAGACTGGGGCCCAGAACTGAACAGCATATTCTAAGTGAGGTCACGCCAATGCTTTGTACAGCGGTAGAATTACATCCTTATCCTGTGAGTCCATGCCTCTTTTAATAGATGCCAATATCTTACTTGCCCTAGAGGCAGCTGATTGACATTGCATGCTGTTCTGTAGTCTATGATCTATAAGAACGCCCAGATCTTTCTCAACAAGCGATTCTCCAAGTTTTTCTCCCCCTAGGACATATGATGCCTGCAGATTATTTCTACCCAGATGCAGAACCTTACATTTATCCACATTGAACCCCATTTTCCAAGTGGATGCCCAAGCACTCAGTGTGTCCAGGTCTGCTCGCAATTTATGAGCATCTTCCATTGATTGCACTACACTACAAAGCTTGGTGTCATCTGCAAAAATAGAAACCGTGCTATTAATCCCCCTCCACTATATCGTTAATACATACATTAAATAAAAGAGGACCTAATACTGAGCCCTGCGGCACACCACTCACAACCGGGGACCACTCAGAGTAAGAGTCATTTACCACCACCACACTGTTATCTCTAACCCAATGGATTCTAATTTACCTAACAAATGCTTATGAAGGACAGTGATAGAAAATAAAATTTGCAAACCAGATTATGGACAGTGTTTCCTTCTTGGGACTTTGCAGGGTATCTAAATAGAGAGGCAGTGGTCAACACTCCATTGGAAGTTAGCTCCATCTAGTAGTGGCAGGAGCTTTACAGCTCTGTACCAAAAAAAAATGATGGTAAGATTCATGAAAAAAGCTGTTGTATAAATACTGTAGCTACAACTGTGTTTTTAATAAGAAAGGTAATAAATCTGTGCAAAACACGTGGTTTATAGTGTTGAGCGATTTTTATCGACACAGTTGAAAACGGAAGGTTTTTAGGTGATCGAAAATTTTTGACATGCGGGTAAATTTAAAGGTTAAAATCTGTGCTTTCCCATTAGAGATGCGCCATTTTCGGGCTTCCTTCTTTTGGCGGCCAGCAAATCAGATTACAGAATAGAGCAGGGGAGATGTGTGTGCGACGTCATGAGGGATGTGTTGGTTTCGATTGGCTGGAAAAAATACTGACCTGTTTAATAGGAAAGTTTCTGTTAGCCCTTTGGTCTTCAGCGTCTTAAGGAATTGGACGTGCGCTTCTGCCTGTGGCCAAACAGTCAGTGAAAATTAGTCTATTTCTGCACAGAGAAAACTCTACTATTAGCTGTGATCCCTTTGTATTTAGTTAGATTAGGATTTTAAGTTTTATGTAGTTAGCTGAGAATTTTAAAGCAGATTTCCGCGTAAAGTCACAGGGGGAACAGGGGGGAAAGGGGGGGGGGGGGGACGGGTCAAAAACAGCAAGCTCTATCCCTTTAAAAAACAATGGTAAAGTTACCAAGATTAGTGTAGACATTGCAATGCAAAGTTTTTTTATTAACAGTTTTCTATTGAATATTTCCCGGATATTGGGGAGCCCGAACTTATATTGGTACACAACATTTTAGTAACGAGGTCCCCTTTGTTAGGGGCAAAACCCCCTTTTTTTTCATATACATTTCGATAGGGTTCATTTTAAATTTTCCCATTCCCACCCGTGTTGAATATCCCCCCTTTCATTAAATTACAATCCCGCCTTTTTGTATCAGAAAGGTTGTTTGTTGCCAAAAATACCGTGTTTATACGAAAAAAAAACAGATACGTGTTTTTTTCCTTTTTTTCGCACCCTTTTTTTCATTGACGCAGACCAGTGAATCTTAAAACAGCAATTCTATAGTCCCCCGGTGAAATTTAAAGGGCAAAAATACCCGGTATTTTTAGAAAACATAACAGATACGTGTTTTTTGACTTTTTGGCACCCAGCTTTGTTGATGACGCCCCAAACCAGAAAACTTAAAAAAGCAATTTATAGTCACCAAAGGTGAAATTGAAAGGTGCAAAAAATAACGTGTATTTTACGAAAAAAAAAAAGATAGTGTTTTTTGACTTTTTCGCACCCAGTTTGTTTTTGCGCAGCTCCAATAAAAACTTAAAAACGCAATTCTATAGTCACCACAGGTGAATTGAAAGGTGCAAAAAATACCGTGTATTATACGAAAACATAAAACAAAGAAAAAAATTTTTTTCCCGTTTGTTTTTTGGGCTTTTTCGCACCCAGCTTTGGTTATTGGTCGCAAAAAGCTCCACGGGGAAAAATTCTTAAAAAAACAGCATTCTTTGTCACCAAAGGTGAATGAAAGGTGCAAAAAATAGTGTATATACGAAAACTAAACAGATCGTGTTTTTGACTTTTGGACCCGCTTTGTTCATTTACGCAGCATCCCCGTAAAACTTAAAACGAATTTTATGCACCACAGGGAATTGAAAGGTGCAAAAAATACCGTGTTCATACGAAAACATAACAGATACGTGTTTTCTGAATTTTTCGACCCAGCTTTGTTCTTGACGCGCTACCCTAAAATCTTAAAAAGCAATTCTTAGTCACCACAGGGTGAATTTAAAAGGGGCAAAAATACCCTGTATTTACGAAAAATAAAGATACGTGTTTTTTGCACTTTTGCCCGCCAGATTTGTTGATAGCACCTTGCAGTTAATTTTTTAATCAGAAAATTTTTTTTTTTATTTGGGGTTGAGATAGCTGTGATTTTCCCCTCTTTTAATAAAAGACTTTCCAAAACTATTCCATATCTTCTCAAATTTTTATATTTTTGAACTGGAGCGAAATGCAGGTGGTAAGCGAGCAAAGGGGGGGGGCAATGGAGGTAGAGGTACGAGAGTGGTGCTCCCCCCCATGCTGGGAAACAGCATGTCACGGATCGTCAGTTGCAGGACCCTAGGCCTGCATCGCGGGGGCAGGGCCCCGTGAATTAAGTAACGAAAATCGTCGCCCCAAACTGTCCTTAAATGGTTAATGCAACCTGTCTAGCAGTCTTCCTCCTCGTCCTCCCAGTCACGGCCCCCAAATGTCGTAAACGCATCATCAGCATCGTCCAAAATGAAGCAGCCCAAATGTCAAATCGTGTACCCACCACTGTGGGTAACCATTGTCTGAAGACCCCCTTTGATGACAAAATGCGGTTGGGGTCAGAAGGCATGTTAAAAGATCAAGAGGAGATTTAGTTGCTCTGAGCCCAGTTTTGTGCCATCGGGAGGGAAAAAAAGTCGGTCAATCGGCAAAAAAACCGGGCGGTCGGCAACGCCCTTTCAGTGTCCCTTGTTGTAGCCCCCGCTTCAGGATGCAGAAAGTCGGAAGACCAATAACTGTGTTGATATGATGATGACGACATTGGATCCACCTGGTCTTTTCCCCAGAAATTTGCTTGCGAGCGCTTATCAGTGGACGAGGAGAAGAGATGGGGTAGTGTCAAAACGGGGGCCCGCCACAAAAAGGGAGAGGGCGGGGGCAGAAGTCCGCGTTGATTCCGCCAGCCACGGTCAGGTAACCCCGTCCTGCTTATCGCCGTCAAAAAGGTCCGGACCTCTCAAGCCCGGGCCTTTTTGAGAAGCCTTTGTTTTACCCAGCGATGTCATATTTCCGCCTTTGCCCTAAAAGCCCTAAGTAGAGGGCAAAAAAAACCTTAAGTGGTTTAAACCACCACCCAAATTTTCACTGCGCGAATGCTGGTTTTAAAAGGGGGGAACACTTGGCCAAAAAAAGGCCAGACCCAGGGGCCCCCAACCACTGTCAAAACCCTCTGTCCCGCCTCCTCCTCCTCCGCCACCACCCAAAGGGTTCCCCATGCCCATGTCTTCAGAGATGATCTGGATCAGCCTCCGCTTCAGCCCCCCCCGTGGCCCGGTACCACCCGCCCACAGAGGCCCCCCTAACCCCCTTTTTTCCCCCCAGTTTTTAGACCTGCCCCCGTTTAGCGGCCCGTTAGCAGCCAGCCCTTCTGTTTCCCGGTTTGGGAGCAGAAGAAACCTTTTAACCCCCAAACATCCCCAAAACCAAAAGCCTGAAAGTCGGCTTGCCAGGCTTGTGGCCTTGGGAAATTTTTTTCTTTCCGTTGGTGGACACAGATGGGTTCCCCCAAACATGGGCCCTGCTGCCCCCAAAAAACCAGTGCGAGCAGGGTTCTTTGCCAGAAAAGCCGTCCCCCGCCCCGCAGCCCGTGTCATCTAAAATTTTTTAAGCGCGTTGTCTGCATCTGTGTCCCGGAAAAGCCATCTCACCACGAAAAAGGTAGTAAGCCGGCCAAGGCCCCTATATCTCCCGTGACGCCAATGGGTGAGCTGGGGGTGTCTCTGGGGGGTACGGGGCCTCAGGCTCGGGCACGCTCTTCCCAAATGCAGGGATGGTGCAGGGCTTTTCCCCAAGGTTTTCCCCTGGTGGCATCAAGTGCCCAGAGAACAAGGGGCCCTGTTGAAATTAAAATTGTCTTGGAGACCCTCCCCACAAGGTAGGAGCGTGGGGTCTCCCCAACGAGACCGAGCGCTGGTGGGGTGCCAAAAAACCTTGTGCCGGCAAGGTGGTGTGCGTAACGGGCGGAAATCTGCTGGGCCGCCCTTAAAATCGGTAGGTGGGCACATCCCTTTTCCTGGCACATGTATGAACCTTGTTCCAGAAATTTCTAAAGAGTACCCCCGGGTTTGGGCTGCCTGCTGAAGAAGGCTCGAGGTTGAGTTGACTTCCGCCATTCCACCCTGCTTCGTCCCGCTGGCTGGTTGCGCGTCAGTCGGCCTCCCCTCAACCGTCTCATTTTTGACGTGGCAACACGTGGAATTCCCCCTCCACTGCTCCAGGATTGTGGGGGCGCGCCAAAGCTTACGAGTGACACATGGCCTGAAACGCGGTGCGGCCTCGGGGTGTTGAGCCACCCAGGTGGGGGGGTAAAGAGCTCGCACCCTCCTTGCCGTTTGAAGAAGCCACCAAAATGGTCAGTGCGGCGTTTTCCCTTGTCAGCATGAGTTGTGGTGATCTTGTTCTGGGAAAGATGTTTTGGACACTTGAAACATTGGTCCCGCCAGGAGGAAAGGGGGAGACGGACACAGATGCAGACACGGACCTTTCTCTCCGTTCAAAATCCAAAAGGCCCGACGTTTCTCAATTTTTTTCGGCTTTATTAGGCGTGGTTCAGGGTCAGGTAGTGCAAGGCGGCACCTCGTCTCAGGGGCATCATCTGAGGCAAGTCAGGGCTGTTTTTTTGAAACTGTGTCGGGGGAAAGGGGGGAGGAGGAGGAGGGAAGGTATTCCTGACACCGACGTCCCTGCCTTGGAAAGAGGTTTTGGGGTGATTTGAGGAGATGAGGAAGATGAGTTTGCTAGTGCCCCTCAACCCAGAGGTTGGGAACTCAAGGATTTTCCATCTCTCCATGGTGCTGGTGCTCCTTTCCTCCAACATGATCCTCGCATTAAGGCCATCAAAATGAAAAACAGTTATGGGTGGCCCCCCCTCTGGATCCCCGGTACAAAACAAAACTTTAGCACTTTCCTTCCCCCCCCAATAGGAGTAAAAAAGCAGGAAAAGGAGACCTGTGATTGATCAAATGGAGACACTGTTGCGTCTGCTTCACGTTCTTCAAAAAGTACGGTGGAACAAGCCCGCGACGTACAGAGTAGAGTGCCAAATAGCCGTGCGGCAACAGTGGCGCCGCAGGGAAGGGGCAGAAGTAATGGGTGACCCCTGGCAATCTTTTTTACCACCCACCAACGCATGCAATGCAGGGGACCATACAAAAAAACAGAGACCAGCTTAAGATCATGGTGCACGACTATCTGGTCCCCAACACCCAATGTTGTTGTATGTGTCCCGGGCCCAATAGCTTCTGGGGTTCCCAAAATGGAAGAATGGCCCCAGCTGGCTCGCCCGCCATAGAGGTGTTGTCCTGCCAGCAGCCACGTCATATTGAGCGGACCTTTAGCACAGCCGGAGGAGTCTTCGAAAAACGCTCCGGCTTTCCACAGATAAGTGGATCGTTTGACTTTCATCAAAATGAATCAGGCATGGTCTCTGATGATGTTGTGGCCCCAATTGCCCCAGGTCACCGTTAGTTGGGTCTATTCACTTTCCTTCCCAAACAGAAATGGGGCCTCTTGAAAAAAATTATTTTTAAATGTAATTTCTTACTGAAAAATTTTTTTTCAATTCCCAACAGTTCTTTTGTGTTTTGCTGTGAGGAGCTAAAAGACCCAAAGGGTTTATGACAAAAACCATATTCCCCTTTATCATTCATCTTTAGAATTTTTCCTTGTCAATGGTTTTGGGGTTTATGTTGCACACAATTTTTAACAGTGGGAGAAGTCTATTTAAAAATTTTTTGGGGTCTGTTGCTGTGAGTACAGCTACATGGTCCTTGGAAAAGAACTGTGGTTCTAAGTGGATTTTCCTTACAATTTTTAAAAGTGGTGAGAAGTAATTTAATTTTTTGGGGTCTGTTGCGTGGATAAAGCTTTTCATGGTCCTTTGGAAGAAAAGTGGTTTAAGGGCTTTCTCCCCACAATTTTTAAAAAGTGGCTGGAAAATCTATTTATAATTTTTTGGGGTTTTGTTGCTGTGGGGAAACAGCAATAATCATGGGCCTTTTGGAACAGAAATGTGGCTTGAAATGCGCAATATTCAGGTCCCCATTTTAAAAAAAGTTGTTTTAATGACATTTGTTCTTCAAATGTAAAAAAAGGCTCATGGGTCATTTTTGAATTTTGGGGGTTTTTGCTGTGACATGCAGCTATACTACGGTCCTATTCTAAAAATGTTGTTTCTAACAGAAATTTTTTTTCTTCACAATGGTAAGGTGGCTCAAGGGGGATGGTGCGTCGAACAGGATTTGGTAGGACACTGTTAATGGAAAATATTGCAAAAATGATTGTTTTTGCAAGATCTTAACATAGCTATCAAATTTTCCCTTTATTTAGGAACCCCTTTAAAAACAATTAAAAAAGGAAAAAAGCAGGTGGGGTTCCTCCGATTTTAAAAATGTGTTTTCTAGAATTAAAATACTAAAAAAATTGCATTTAAAAAAAAGCGGTTAAAAAAAATTTCTTAAATTTTACAAGGGAGGTAAGGAAAAAATTGACCAGTGTGGTTATTTAGAGGACATGGAGTATGGAGCAGGAATAAACAAGTACAAGACCATTTCCCCCAGCACGTTTAGTAAATGAAAAAAGAATGGCAAAAAAAAGGCACCTGGGTGAACAGGAGCGTTAACCACCAGTATTTCCAAGGGGAAACTCAATTTGGGCCCACTCATACGGAGGGGCAAGCGTACCCAGGTATTGACTGTGTTTCTGGGAAGGCTGGGGTTTCACCTTCCCCTTCCGCCTTGCTTCAGCACGAAGTTTTTTTGCTGCGTATCAGGGCATTTTAACCTGGTGTTAATAGATGACGGACCCCAGCCTGGGCTTCACCGACCACTGTAATCCGGCCTGGGTAAAGCTGTGGCCCCGGACAGGATAGTCAATGTCCATGAAACTAAAATGGTGGTTTAAAGATCTTTTTCCCGGGACTTTTTTTAAATCTGGGGGTTTTGCAGGGTTTGGGGGTATGCTGTGGCCCAGGAAAGGTTAGTCAATGTCCCGTGAAATAAAAATGGTGGTTTTAAAGACTCCTTTTTTTGGGGCTTTTTTAAAACTGGGGGTCATGCAGGTTTGGGGCTATGCTGTGGCCCCGGAAGGTATAGTCAATGTCCCGTGAAACTAAAATGGGGGGTTGAAAAACTCTTTTTCTGGCCTTTTTAAATCTGGGGGTCATCAGGTTTGGGGCTCATGCTGTGGCCCCGGACAGGATTCAATGTCCAGTGAAAAATAAAAGGTGGTTTAAAGACTCCTTTTTCCGGGTTTTTAAATGTGGGGTCATGCGGTTTTGGGGGTCATGCTGTGGCCAGGGGCAGGTATAGTCAATGTCCAGTGAAACTAAAAATGGTGGTTGAAAGACCCTTTTTTCCCGGGACTTTTTAATGTGGGGGTCATGCAGGTTGGGGGCTCATGCTGTGGCCAGGCAGGTTTTAGGGGCAAAGTCCAGTGAAACTATAATGGTGGTTGAAGACTCCCTTTTTTGGCATTTTTTAAAAGTGGGGGGGCATGCAGGGTTTGGGGCTCTGCTGTGGCCCCGGCAGGTATATCAATGTCCGTGAAAATAAAAAGGTGGTTGAAAAGACCCTTTTTCGACACTTTTTAAATCGGGGGGTCATGCGGTTTGGGGCTCATGCGCGTTTCCCCCGGCGGGTATTCAATGTCCAGTTCAAATAAATGATGGTTTTAATTTTCTACTGCCTTCTGGACTTTTAATTTGTGGGTGATGCAGGTTTAAGGGTCATGCTGTGGTCAAAACAGGGGGGTGAATGGTGTGTGATTTTTTTTTTTAGCTTTTATAGCCCCGGTTGTGCCTAAGATGTGCAGTATCCATTTGACTGTTGGGCTGTTAATTCCGCTTTCCCCGCCCTGTTTGGTGTAAGAATGAAGGTGTTGTTGCTCTCCCATAGACTTTTAAAGGTCATCGGAGATATCGATATCGAAACCTTATCGTGGGGGTTCCGACTATGACTATCGATCGATGTCGATGCCCAAAGTAATCGTCAACATATGTTTTAAGCTGTTTGTTTGCAATTTTAAATTTCTTTAAAATGTGCAACTAAGGTATCTTGATTGCTAGTCATGATGCTAAAACATAGTATAGTGATCCCTCAGCTACAATGGCTTCAGAATACGATATTTTCAACATACAAGGGTTTCCCCTTTTGAATGTATGTTATTTCCTGGTTTTCAAATACATTTTCTCAAACAGATTTTTTTCCCTTGTTAAACGTCCAAAAAAAGTAAATTTAAATGCAATGAATGGTAGCCTCTCTATAATACAGTGTGGTACTACATGTCCTGTATTGCTCTTTACATGTGCCAGAATGAGCGGCTCCTTTGACCCAAAAAAAGAAATTTGGGCCAAAATTGTTTTTTTTGGTACTTTGGGGTAAAAATTTACATGCCCAAAAGAAGTTTCCTATCCTCAAATAAAAAGCGTTTTCCAGCCCCCAAACATTTTTTTCTAACTGATAAATGAAAGGGAAATTTGTTTTAAATATTTTTTTCCGTATTTTACTCATTAAAACCGGCCAAACCCGAGAAATAAGCCGAGGCCCCAAACTTTTCCCCCAAAAAAAGGGGAAAAACGTATTGACTCGAGTATAACCAAAGGGAAAAAAAAGAATCGGGCTACTGGAAATTTTAAAAAAAAAAAAGGATCCCAAAATAAAATTCCCATAGGCATTTTAAAATTTTCCCCATGGGCAATTATAGGCAGATAAAGGGCCCTAAAAAATGCAGGTATAGGCAGGTAAAAATGCCCCCAAAAGGCATGTAATGGGCCCAGTTTTTTGTCCCCCAAAAGCGATTAAAAGGCAGGTATATTTCCCCATACGCAGGAAAATAGGCAGGTATAGGGCCCCCATATGCAGGATGGGGCCCAGGTGTGGGGCGGGTAAGGCACTGTAGGCAGGTTTTTGGGGGGGCTGTAGGCAGGTATAGGCAGCTAAGGCAGGTAAAAGGGCCCGGCTGAGGCAGGTAAAAGGGCCGGCTTTTGGCAGGTATGGGCCCGGCCCGTGGGAGGTTAAAAGGGCCGGTTTGAAGGCAAGTATGGGGGGCCCGGCTGAAAGGCGGGTTAGGGGCCCGGCTGTAGGCAGGTATAGGGCCGGCTTTGGGCATTTTTAATGGGCAGCTGTAGGCAGGTATGGGCCGGCTGAAGGCAGGTATAGGGCGGTATGGGCCCAGCTGTGGGCGGGTTTATAGGGGCCGGCTGTAGGCGGGAAAAAAAGGGCCCGGGCTTAGGCAGGTTTAGGGGGGGCCTTAGGCAGGTGTAGGCAGCTGAAGGGGGTTTATAGGCAGTTATGGGGCCGGGGGCTGAGGCAGGGTATAGGGCCCCCCCCCCCCCCCCCCAACTTAGGAAATAGGCTTTTTTAAAATAAGGGGGCCCTGTGGCGGGTATGGGGCCGGCTGTGGGGCAGGTAATAGGGGGGCTGTAGGCAGGTAAAAGGCAGGTTGGGCAGTTTAGGCAGGTAAGGGCCCCTGAAAGGCAGGAATAGGGCGGGTGTAGGCAAGGGGGGCCCATTGTGGGAGGTATAGGCGTTATAGGGCCGGCTTTTAGCAGGTATGGGGCCCGGGCTGTAGGCGGGTTTATAGGCATTTATGGGCCCGGGCTTTAGGCGGGGTTATAGGGCCCGGCTGGGGGCAGGTATGGGCCAGGCTGTAGGCGGTGTAGGCATTTTTAAAAAAAAAAAAAACAAAAACCCAAACTTCCCGGGACCCCCTCCCCAAATCCCCCTTCCTCGCTTTTGCCTTTTTCGCGAGCTGCCCCCGGGTCTTCCTGGCACAGGGGGGGTTGACGTCATCGGGCCCGCGCAGCAGCGGGGAGGGGACAAAATGCCCCTGGGGCCGGAAATCCCGGACACCGCGAGTTTTGCGGCCGCCCGGGGGGCCCCAAACTGCGGAGCCAAGCGCTCGCTTGTGCAGCCAGGGGGGTTTTGCTTTCCTGAAATGTCGTTCCGGGGGTCGCATATAGGTAAAGGGATCGGGAAGGTCCCCGGGCCGCGCAGCGCCCTGACACTTTTGGCTCATTTCACCCTTTCCCAATTTATATCGCCCCTGGGGGGCCGCATATAACTAAAAGCGTCCCTGTCACACCCGGGCCATCGCAGCGCCCGAGGTCCGACAGTGACTCGAGTATAAGCCAAGGGGAGATTTTTTCGCACATTTTTTTTTGCTGAAAAAACCCCGGCTTTTTTAAAACCCAGTATAAAACGGTAGTTATATTTCGTAATTTTTTTTTAAAGGGAAAATTCCCCTTCGTAGGTCGGTCGCAGCAAGCGCAAGCCCAACCCCTCCTCTTTTCCTTTCTATGGAAGCCCTTTTTATTTTACCCGGAAAACTCCCTTTCAGCGATTCAGCTCACAGCCCAGGGCCTGGGACCCGAAATTTGGGAGTAAAAAAACACAAAAACTTTAAATTTTTAAAAAATTAAAAGGGGGACGTATGATCGGGCTTTTCCCCCTGTTTTTTTTTGGGGTAAGGGGCCCCCCAGCCCGAATCCCGCTGTCGGATTTCGGGGGGTTTAGTGTTAGGCCCCAAGTGTTCGCCCCCCTTTCAGCTGCGCCCCCCATTTAAGGGGCGGGCAGTGGGCGCGGGGGGGCGGGGGTAGGGTTTTTGGGGGGGGACGCGGCGCGCTCGTATGCTTTCCCAGGCAAAGTACGATGGCGAGTCCCGGGAAAGGAGGCGCAGTGCAGCGCTTGGAAGCTCCGAAAAAGCAGAACCGGTTTATTTTTGGGCTAAATCCCCCGGCAGAGGCGAAGTGAAGCCAGGAAACGGAAATTCGGGAAACATTGAAGATCGAACAGAAATTTTCGGCGCTCCCCCATGCACGGAGTTAAATCCGAAAAAAATCACCTTTTTTAAAGGCGGAAAACAGTGTCAAAAAGAGCTGAAAATAAAAAAAAAAAACATAATAAAAAAAAAAAACACTTTCCCCCCCAAAAATAGAACGGCCAATATCAAAAAATTAAAGATATTGGGAAAATTTCAGGAAATTTCAGTAATTCAAATTCTGAAAGCTAAATTTTATTTTGGGCGACTTTAAACCCGGCCCAAACAGAATAGGAAACGACAGTTTGGGAAACCCTTTAAAAAACCCATGGGGAAAGGGTTGACCAATCAGAAAACCCCGGCGGGACAGTTTTAAAATTTTCAGTTTAAAAATTGGGTTAAAACAGCTGATTGGCTGACTAGCGGGGGCTTTGGGTTGCTCGGGGAAATTTAGAAAGGGGCGGGCAAAAAACCCTTTTTATCCTATTTGGGGAAAAATTTTTTTTGACCCAAACGAATTCCCCGGGGGGGACAGTTTTAAAATATAGTAAAAATTTGAAAAGGTGTTGGTTAAGCTAGCGGGGAAATTGGCTAGCTTAGCCAAAACAGAATTTGGAAGGCGACAGAGACCCCTTAAAACCTTTGTCGCCGAGACCGGCCTACATTTGGGAATTTTCAATTGGAGAAAATTTTTGGGGGTTGGGGGAAAAACAGGGAAATTTTAAATTGTTTAACTAAATTTTATTGGTCGGCATAAACAGCCAATCAGATAGGGGCGACAAAGTCCCCTTTTTAAACCCATGGAGGGGGAAAATTTGGGCCAAAAAAAATTTTGGGGCGGGCCCTTTTTTCCCTTAAAATTTTTTTTTGGGGGAAAAATTGACCAATTTATATTCAAAGGCGGGCAGTTCAAATACAGTAAAAATTTCAGAACGGCTTTAATTTGGGTTTAAGCGGGGGGGGCTCGTCCGCTTAGCCCAAACAGAGCCTAGTACTTTTCAAAAGTTTCTATGGGGAAAAGAAAACTGAGGGTTTCTCTGTGATTGGCTAAGTTTAAAAAAGGCGCTGTTAAATTTGGGGCAAAAGGGAGGGGCGGGGCGGAAAAGCTCCTATTTGGGGGTTTTAATTTTTCCAAACTGAAATCAAAAAGTACAAGGGGCCCAAAACAAATTTTAAGAGAAAAAGAAGTTTTCCCATGTTAAATAAAACGAAAAGATAAAAATGGGGGGTAACGAAAAAAAAAATTAAATCAATAAAAATTTTATGTTTTTTTCTTTTTTTCGTTGCACCCCTACTATTGATCCTTGGGGAAAAGAAAATAAAAAAAATTTTAAAAATGATTTTAATTTATTTTAAAATTTTTTTTTTGTTACCCCCATATTAATTTTTCGTTTTTTATACACATGGGACAATTTCTTTTAGTGTTTTTAATTTATTTCGGCCATGTAAAAGTTTGATTTCAAAATTGCATTTGAAAACCCCTAGGGTGGGTTTCTCGCTTCCCCTTTGGGCCAAATAAAGGGGCCCCTTTTAACTACCCTTTTACGAGCGCGTCAAAATTTCTTTTCCCCATTTGGAAAAAATATTTATAAGAGTAACCCCTCTTATTTTTTAAGCGGTCGGGGCCCCCGCCCCCTTCAACCAAAACAGCTTTTTTTCATTTTTACTTATTTTTACTGTCCCGCCTTTTAAAATAATGGGCCAATTTTTTTCCTTTTTATATAATGGACTTTTTCGCTTTCCCATTTCTGAAAGGTTTAAAAAATCCTCCATAGGGTTTAAAAAGGGACAAAAGTCGTCCCTTTCTGATTGGCTGGTTTTTGTTTGCCTACCAAAAAGAAAAGCTTAAACTTTTTTGAATTTCTTTTATTTCCCGGCAATTTTCTCTATTTCAATTTTTCCCTTTGTTGGGGGGCCGGGGGGGGCCCTCGGGGACAAAACGCGTTTTTTCGGAAATTTTTTAAAAACTTTATTTTTAAAGAAGGGTTCTGTCTTTATTTTGATAATTTTTTACATTTTAAAAAAAAATAATTTTTTTTTTTAAACTTCATGCCGCACGGGCTGAGCGCCCGAGATTTCGAGCGCCCAATTCCCCTTTTATAGACTTTAAAAGGGAAAAAGAAACTCGCGCCTGATTGGCTGGGGTGCCCAAAAATCCCCCCCCCCCTCAGCCCCAAACAGCTCTTTTTGTCTTTTTTTAACTGTAAATTTTTAACTGTTCCCCCCTTTGATTTTTGATTGGTCCAAAAATTCTCCATAGGGTTTTTTAAAGGGGCTTTTTGCTCCTTTTTCTGAATTTTGGGTGGGGTTTCCGCCCAAAATGAGAAGCGCTTACCCCAATTTGAAATTTTGTATTTTCCCGGCAAATCTCCTATTGCAAACTTTGTTTGGGCGCCGGTCCCCCGGCGACAAACACGGGTTTTTTCAGGATTTAATTAATTTTGGTTTTATAGAAGGGGTTTGGCTCTTTATCTGATAATTTTTTTACATTTAATAAAAAATTATTTTTTTTATTCATTTCTCCCCCTGGGCACGGGGGCTGGCCCCGGGGATTGCATTGTGCCCATCCTCCCTAGACCTTTTTAAAAGGGAAAAGGGAGCCCCCGGGGCTTGTTGGGTTGGGGTAGCCGAGCCCCCCTAGCTCAAACCAAACACCCCTTTTCAGGGATTTTTTTCAGTATTTTTAAATGTCCCCCCGTGGTTTTGATTGGGGCTAAACTTCTCCAAGGCTTTGAATGGGGCTCTGTCCCCTCCTTTTTCTGATTGGCCCGAGCCCAGCCAAGGGCCCCCCTAGCTTAACCAATCAGTTTTTTTCCCGCATTTTTTCTTATTTTAATTTTCCCGCCGTGGATTCTGAATTTTGGGCTAACTTCCCCCAAGGGTTTTTAAAGGGTTTACTGTCCCCCTTTCCCAATTTTGATTGGCCGGTTTAAAGCCCACCAATCAAAAAAACTTTCCCAAAATTGGGAAATTTCGTATTTCCCAAACAATTTCCAATTCCTTTAAATTTTGAATTTGGATAATTGGGAAAGTGATTTTTTTTTAAGTATTTTTTTTTTTTTTTAGGTTTCAGCTCTTTTTTTGGGAATGTTTTCCGGGCCTTTTTTAAAAAAGGGGATTTTTTTCATACCCCACCGAAAAAGGAAAGATTTCCCCCTGTTGCCTTTTCTCGATCGGAATGTTTTTTCGGCCAGTCCCGGGACGGCGCCCAAGTCCCACACCCGCGGCCCCTGTTCCCCCCCACGTGCCCCCACACACGCGGCGAGGGGGCAGGGAAAATTTTCCCCGCATGTACGAGCACACCCCCCTCGGAAGGCGAATCTTAGAGGCGCAGCGCCGCACTGCCCCTTGGACCCCCCAAATGCACCCCCAACTGGCCAGGCGCGGCGGCTTTACACCCCATTTTATGAGGCGCTAAAATCTGGGCCGAATCAAAAGGGCAGTGCCCCACTGGGGCCCAAAATTTTCCCCCAAATCCCTAAAAAAACCCCTGGCGAGGGGGCGGGGACTTTCATGCTATGTATACGGACCCCGGCCTGAAAATAAATCAGCGCGTTTTCCCCCGGGGAAATTTGGGGGAAAGGTGCGCTCCCGGGCCTGGCGAGATTCATACATGTCGCCCTAAATATCCATATTCAAACACACATCCTTACTCATAGCTTTTGTTTTCCATTGCCTATACTTGGGTGATTATACTAGGAGTCACCAGAACATTTACTTTTATTAAAATGGACATTAAATTTCAAACTTTTGGGGACTCTACTTGTTGTATGGAGTGATAGCTAAAAACTCAAAAAAAAAAATAAAATAAAAAAAATACTTAAAGTAAATATTGAATTGATCAGTAATTTCAGTAAATTTTAAAGGATTCAATTTTTTTCTGTTATCCCTTTTTTCATATCAAACTTTTAAAAAATATATTGGGGCAAAACCCGTAAGGCCCCCCTAAAGTGGGAGAAAAATTTACTTGATTTTTTCACAAAAGCCAAAATGACTTTTGGGTTTCTAGTAGAAAAAACATATCTTTTTGGGTGTCTTGAATTTCCCCAACAAAAATTTTATGGGCCAAAAAATTTTCCCCCTGAAATCAAAATCCACATGTGGGGGTTTAAAAAAAATGTTTATTTTTTTGATGCAGCTCTTCCGTAATGTTGGGTTTAAATTTCACCGGCAAGGGCAAACAACAGGGAAACCCCCCCTTAATGGGCTCATCCGCATCCAAAAACACCGCAAGAATTTCTGCTACAAACTGAAAATCTGCTGCAGAAATAAATGGATATTTTCCCTTGAAACCCGTGTGGATCCCAAAAATAATTTCATCTGTTTTGGGGCACAGGCCTTAGCTTCCCTGGTTATTTATAATAGGGAAAGCGATTTTTAAGTTAAATTCCTTTCAGAAATGAAGGGGAGTATTTAAGACTTTTTTTGCTGAGTCACAATTTTATGACTACTTCCTACTTTCAACATCAGCAGTGTTTAGATAATAAAGGAAGTTATGTGTCGTGAGCTGGCTTGGTGAGTTTTTAAAGTGTGTGATAGACTGTCTGTATACATATCCATCATTGCTGTCATGGGTAAAGGGGGCAATTTGCAAAAAGTGATGATGATTGGCTTTTGGGCCAAGAGTGGTGGTATTTCTAAAACTGAGCAGTTTGTGAACTGTTTGCATGATGCTGTTGTGAAAGTATATTGTGAACGGACAATTGGCACTACTGCAATAAGCTATATGTAAACTGCAAGGCACCACATGCCTTTGATGTGAGCGGTGAACATCAGCTTCAAAGGTGCATGAGTACAGACTGACATGCTGCAGTGACCTTTGGCCAATGAGCAGTCCCAGACTGGTGGTAAACATCACCAGGGGGCCACCAGGGTCTTTCCGCCGCACTGACTCAGAGCGTCCGACAGGGGGGCTGGTATCTCCCTCTCCCCCCTGGCGAGCCCCGAGTGTCGGAGCCGGTCTGTGGCACAACTACAGGGGCCGCAGCCCCACACGATTGCATGGCTAGGTCACAGACCCAGCCATGCAGAGATCATGGACGCTGCCTGATCCCGGCCGTTCAGCCCTCTGGAGGCCACACAGCAGGCAGCGCATTGTGATGACATCATCACGCTGCCTGCTCTGCGGCCTGTACTAGGCTGTAAGCGCTTCCTGCTCTGGACCAGGAGAAGAGGAAGGAAAGAGGGACAGCAGTTATTTTTTTTTTTCTTTAAACTGGACAGCGCTAGCTGGCTAATTAATGTGGCAGACCTGGCTAATTAATGGGGGCAGGCCTACCTGGCTAAATAATGGGGGCAGAGCTCCCTGGCTAATAATGGGGGCAGATCTGACTAATTAATGGGGGCAGATCTGGCTAATTAATGGGGCAGACCTACCTGGCTAATTAATGGGGGAATACCTGGCTAATTAATTGGGGCAGACCTGGCTAATTAATGGGGCATACCTACCTGGCTAATTAATGGGGGCAGACCTGGCTAAATAATGGGGGCAGACCTGGCTAATTAATGGGGCAGACTTACCTGGCTAATTAATGGGGGCAGACCTGGCTAATTAATGGGGGTAGACCTGCCTGGCTAATTACTGGGGCAGACCTACCTGGCTAATTAATGGGGGCAAACCTACCTGGCTAATTACTGGGACAGACCTACTTGGCTAATTAATGGGGGCAGATCTGGCTAATTAATAGGTGCGGACCTGGCTAATTAATAGGTGCAGACCTGGCAAATTAATGGGGCAGACCTGGCTATTTATTAGGTTCAGACCTGGCTAATTAATGGGGCAGACCTGGCTAATTAATTGGGGTAGACCTGGCTAATTAATGGGGCATACCTACCTGGCTAATTAATGGGGGCAGACCTGGCTAAATAATGGGGGCAGACCTGGCTAATTAATGGGGCAGACTTACCTGGATAATTAATGGGGGCAGATCTGGCTAATTAATGGGGGCAGACCTGGCTAAATAATGGGGCAGACCTACCTGGCTAATTAATTGGGGCAGATCTGGCTAATTAATAGGTGCGGACCTGGCTAATTAATAGGTGCAGACCTGGCAAATTAATGGGGCAGACCTGGCTAATTAATAGGTTCAGACCTGGCTAATTAATGGGGCAGCCCTGGCTAATTAATGGGGGCAGATCTGGCTAATTAATGGGGGCAGATCTGGCTAATTAATGTTGGCAGGCCTACATGGCTAAATAATGGGGGCAGACCTAGATACCTGGCTAGTTACTGGGGGCAGTCCTATCTATCTGGCTAATTACTGGGGGAAGACCCTGTCTAACTACATAATTAATGGGGAGGCACTGTTTACCTACCTAACTACTGGTGGCCTATGTAACTACTTTCCTAATGGAGGTCCAATACACCTATTAACTGTGAGGGGCCATACATCTACCTAATGAGGGGATCCTATATACTTACCTACCTACATACAGGGGCTATATATATATATATATACACTCACCGGCCACTTTATTAGGTACACCATGCTAGTTTAAGGGTTGGACCCCTTTTGCCTTCAGAACTGCCTCAATTCTTCGTGGCATAGATTCCACAAGGTGTTGCAACGATGCTCAAATGGTACCAAGGGGCCCAAAGAGTGCCAAGAAAATTATTCCCCACACCATGACACCCCACCACCAGCCTGAAACGTTGATACAAGGCAGGATGGATCCAAAGCTTTCATGTTGTTGACCCCCAAAATTCTGACCCTACCATCCGAATGTCGCAGCAGAAATTGAGACTCATCAGACCTGGCTTCGTTTTTCCTATCTTCTTCTGTCCAATTTCGATGAGCTTGGGCAAATTGGAGCCTCAGTTTCTGTTCTTAGCTGAAAGGAGTGGCACCCGGTGTGGTCTTCTTGCTGCTGTAGCCCATCTGCTCAAAAGTTCGCCGTACTGTGCGTTCAGAGATGCTCTTCTGCCTACCTTTGGTTGTGGGGGTTTGGCTATTTGAGTCACTGTTGCCTTTCTATCCGCTAAAACCAGTCTGCCCATTCTCCTTTGACCTCTGGCATCAACAAGGATTTCCGCCACAGGACTGCCGCTCACTGGTTTGTTTTTTCTTTTTTCGGACCATTCTTCTAAAAACCCCTAGAGATGATTGTGCGTGAAAATCCCAGGAGATCAGCAGTTTCTAAAATACTCAGACCAGCCCTTCTGGCACCAACAACCATGCCACGTTCAAAGGCACTCAAATCACCTTTCTTCCCATACTGATGCTCGGTTTGAAAACTGCAGGAGATTGTCTTGACCATGTCTACATGCCTAAATGCACTGAGTTGCCGCCATGTGTTTGGGGCTGATTAGAAATTAAGTGTTAACGAGCATTTTGGGACAGGTGTACCTAATAAAGTGGCCGGTAAGTGTATATATATAAATATATATATATATATATATATATTTATTATAATATAAATATATACCTAATGGGGGATTTATATACCTTCCTACTATGTGGGGCCTTTTTACTTATCTTTTCTACTGAGGGGACCTATATACCCACTGAAGGGCTACCTAATTGGCGATTATATACCTCTTTACCTACTGAATAAATCTGTATACTTAGTTATGAGGGGATCCTATATACTTACCTACCAACTGACAGGGTCTATATAGATACTTAATGGGTGACTATATACCTTCCTACCTACTGTGGGGCCTTTTACTTTTCTGTATACTGAGGGGACCTATATACTCACTGAGGGGCTACCTAATTGGGCATTATATACCTCTTTACCTACTGAATAAATCTGTCGACTTACTGAGGCCGCCTATTTACCTATATACTGAGAGTACCTATATATCTACCTATTTCAGAAAGTCTATATATTTACCTGCCTACTGGGAGGTGGGGGAGGCTTGTATACCTACCAAATTAATTTTTAAATGTCTAATTCTTAGGGTCTAACTTACCCTGTTTGGGGTACAATTACTGTGTAGAGCACCAAAAGGGGGGAAACTTTTAAATATTTGGGGCTCTATGGATGGGCAGTTTGTACAGAGGTGGGAATTGATAGGAAAGTGCTGGAAAAGAGAGAGTCTTAGATGTTTTGTGGTAAATTCTACAGGGATGAGTAGTGGCCGGGAGAAGAAGACATTGCATACTGTACCAGACGGAGAAAAAAAGGGAAGAGGTCAACTCAGAGAAGACATCATGGAGATTTGGGCCAGATGGAGAAGAAAAGGAGAAGAGAACAACTCCCATCAGAGATGACATCCCCTGTGAGTCCCTGATGTCAGGGGTTATTTTACTTCTGTGTTGAATCAATGCTGTATTCATGTGATGGTGACCTGACTACTGGTGATCTGATTGGCAGTGTTGTAGGTTATATTGGTTTATATTGGTTATACAGGCTTGTCCCTGGTTTTAAAGCAAGTGCACCACTTTCTTGCTTGTGTTTAGGGTGCTTTCACACAGAGCATCTTTTTGTGCGTTTTTTGATGCGTTTTTTGTGCAGAAAAGTACAGCATTAACTGCTGTGCCTTTCTGCACAAAGCCGCATCCAAAAACAGATGAAAAATCCGTCAAAAACGCACCAAAAATGTGTGAATGTGTGATCAAAAGTGAAGGAGACCCCATAATATTAGATATCTCCTTGACTAATTTGAAACCCACATCTTTTATTGTTTATTGTATTTTTTCCTTTTATTGATAAGTAAATCAAAGGAACATTTACATAACACATGAAGTAGTGAACAAACAAGCCCAGCAGATGTTGACAGGCAAGGAGAATTAAGGTAATACTGTTTACATTCAGTAGGCAATGCCATGTACAAAACCGAGATCACTCCTATAACACGTTATGAACTATATCCAGCTAAGAACAAACTAAACACACAAGACTGGCACAAAAGGGATAAATAAAAAATAAGGGGGGACACGAAAGACAGCCTGGAAACAAGGATCTTGGCTGGCCAACTCTACCTCCTGAGTACTACTAGATGTCATTGGTTAAAGCATATACTTCCCAAGTTGACTAAATTTGCATGAATAGGTCAAGCTTGTTATGCACAGAAGCAGTAAGGTACTCCATGTTTTTGATATCTCTCATGCGGCCATATAATTCGGAGAGATCGGGTGGTTGCCTGCTTTTCCAGTGAGCCGATACTAAGCAGTGGGCTGCCGTGATGACATGCAACAATAGTTTAAGCGAACATTTTGGAAGCTTGAAAAGAAAACATATTGGATCCATTGGCAAGAGGATACCTAACATATCATTGATAAACGTCTTAACTGCTATCCAAAAAGTTTGTATCACGTGGCACTCCCAGTAGATATGGTACATACTGCCTTCTTGCATGCCACACCGCCAACACCTGTCTGGAATTGTCGGGTTTAGTTTTTGCAACAAGGAGGGAGTATGGTACCAGCACATTAAAATTTTATATATGTTTTCTTTGTACGTTGTACATAAAGATGTCTGCGAAGCCCGTTTCCAGATAAGGTCCCATTCTTCCGATGTGATGTCTCTACCTAGCATTGTTTCCCATTTTGTCATATATGTATGTTTAGGTGGCTCGTCTGGAAAGGGGCTCAACAGAATAGCATAAATTCCCGATATTAGCCCCCTGGTAGAGGTATTTAACCGACATAACTTTTCGAACTGAGTAGGGGCAGAGACAGTCCTAGAGTGCAAAATGCTAGTCAGGTAGTGAGAGATTTGCATATAAGTAAAATAGCAACCGGCAGGCAAAGCGTGTTCTGACTGAAGAGTGTGAAAGGGTTTAAGACGCCTAGTTCTATGATCCACTATGTCAGCAAAGCGAAACAGCCCCTTGTTAAACCACCACCGCATGGCCGGACCTCCCATGCCCTCCAGGAATGATGGATTGAACATAAAGCTAGTCATGGCAGATGATGAAGAGCATAGTCCAAACCTACTCGAAGCCACATCGAAGCCATACTTCTCTTGTGAGTGCCATTGGACCGAGCAAAGCCCTGCCTACCGGTGCGTGTGAGGTGGCCCACAGGAGGGAGTTGGGGTGTATGGGGACCAACCATACCTTCTCGATTTCAAACCATACCGAGTAGGCATAGAGGGAAGACCATGCAGGAATTCGCCTGAGCTGGGACGCACAGTAGTACCTAGGCAAGTCTGGTACTGCTAGACTGCCGCACCTTTTCCCAGTTATTAACACACTCTGTTTGATTCTGTGGCGCTTGTGAGCCCATATAAACCTGAGTACAGCGGATTGAAGAAGTTTCAGATCTCTCATTGGTACCCACACAGGTAGAGTTTCAAAAAGATATAACAATTTAGGCTGAGATACGTCCAAATAAAGATAAGGGCAGACCCATCCACCTATTCATGGTATTTCTGATATCTTGGAAGACCTCAGGGAAATTATGTCTATACGGGGACGCATATGGCGTTGTTAAATGCACTCCCAAGTATTTGATATATGAGGATTTAAAATTATAAGGAAAGTTGGCCATCAAACAACTCAACGCCTGTTTGGACATGTTTATCGGTAGCGCTTCCGTTTTCGCTGTGTTGATTTTATAGCCTGAGATGTTGCAAAACTCATTAAGCAATTTGTGCAAATTAGGGAGAGATATGTGTGGAGCTGTTAATGTCAGTAGAATATCGTCCGCGAAGAGAGACAACTTAAATTCCCTCTCCTGCAGCAACACCCCACGAATATTAGGATCAAGGCGGACAGCGAAGGCAAGCGGCTCCACACACAAAGCAAAGATCCGTGGCGAGAGAGGACATCCCTGTCTCGTGCCATTTAGGATAGAAATCATTGGAGACATGTTATGCGGCAGGCGGATTGTTGCCGTCGGTTTAGAGTACAGGGCTCGTAGTGCCTGAAGAAAGGGACCACCTATTCCAAAGGTAAGTAGAATTGCCAAAACACTGTAGCGACCAACCGATGCGGTCAAATGCCTTCTTGGCATCAAGGCTCAATATTAAAGCTGATTGATTAGATTTATTGACCACATCGATCAGGTCCACTGTCCTACGGGTGTTGTCTCCTCCCTGGCGATTTAGGATAAAACCCACCTGATCTTTGTGAATAAGTCATGGTAGCAGTACCGAGAGTCTATTAGCTAATAATTTAGTGAAGAGTTTTGAGTCCGCATTGAGCAATGCTATGGGCCTATAACTTGAGACATCCATAGGGTCTTTATTTGGCTTAGGTAGGAGGGTAATGTATGAATGCAAGAATGTAGAGGAAAGCTCTCGCCCCTCCAGTACGTAATTATAGAGTTGTAGCAAGTACGGTGACAGTTCCGGGCTAAAAACCTGATAATACAGATAAGTTAGGCCGTCTGGTCCTGGAGCTTTGCCATTGGGCATTGATTTTAAAGCTGCGTCCAATTCCTCTACTGAAATTGGTGCATTGAGCGAGTCCCTAGCCTCAGAAGAGAGATTCGGCAGCCCACATGACGTCAGAAACTGACTTAAGATCCGAGATCGAGGGGAGTCTGAGTCCTTCAGGGGGGAGGGAGATCCGTGGGAGTGAGTATAACCCCGTAAAGTATTTGAAAAATAGCTGGGAGATTACCTGTGGATCATACGTCACTTGTCCCTTCGAATCCCACAAGGCGTACGGTGATCTACTAGATGTGTCCTCCCTCAACTGTCTAGCCAGGAGTGTGTGAGCCTTATTTCCCCATTCAATATTATCTCTCGGCGAGTTAGCAGCATTTCTCACATTACTATGCCAAAGTCTTCATTGGGAGGTGTGCTCTACGATCATATTTTCCTTAATATGGATCTGGATGGGTGGTTAGCTAGGGCTGCTTCTAGGATGGATAACTCACACTGTAAGTTCTCACTCTGTAGCTTGGCATTCTTCTTGACCCTTGAACCTATGGAAATGCAGGATCCCCGTATAACAGATTTGTGAGCTTCCCAAAGCGTGTGAGGGGAAGAGACTGATCCCTCATTGATAGAGAAATATTCCGTAATGTGAGATCTAATTTCCTCCCTATTGAAACCAAAATCTAGGAATACACCTCCAATATCACAATACAATTTGTTGGATACGTTTGTGGAAGTAGTAACAGAAGATATAAAGAAACTAACACTTAGACGACACCATCTTCTTAAATTAAAATGGGATGAACAACTAGCTATTGCAGAATACAATTAACAGGGAGATAGTTATCAACCAGTGTGATAAGGGTGGGATACTTGTCATTTTAAATAAAAGTGTATATAGAGCAATGGTTAAGAGAATACTTGTTGATTCAGAAACATATGAGAGGGCTTCCAAAAAGACCAAACCAATGAGTATCTGAAGGAATGAAAAGGATTTTGGAATTTGGGAATTGAGAAAAAATTTAATTAACTGAGGAGGAGAAGAAATTCATGCTAAATGTGAATCCTTCTATTGAATACTTTTGTGCATTACCAAAAGTGGCTTAAAGAGGTTGTGCTATACCAGGTAGACCGATAGTCTCAGGTAGAAATAATTTAAACCACATAGGCACCTTAGAACGTATTATGTTGACCCGTTACTGATGCCCTTTGTAACTGGCCCTCCCTTCAGTAATACTTTAAAGAAAAAAGG
>JAODAL010018141.1:0-75593 GCA_025379985.1 Phyllomedusa bahiana
CCAGGGAAACCCCACCGCCGCTTGCAGAGTTTCCCGGCTGTGCCGCCTGCGGTGGGGCGCTTTACCTTTGGCTTGGTCGCGATAAACCGGGGGTTTGGGGGGGAAACGCGGCGCCATTTTGTATCCCCCCCTTTTGGCGCTGCCCCTTTTTGCGGGTCAGTCCTGGGGTTTTCCGGGGGGGCCCGATGGAACAGGGACGTGAGCGGGGGTAGTCCGGGTTTCCCGGCCCCAACCTGTCCTCCAGCCCGTTTCGGGGGGCGGGGGGCAGGAACGCAGTGGGCTGGGGGCCCCCCAGGGATGAAGTTCACCGCCTTGTTGCTTTGTTTTTGCGGCCCGAGCCGGGGAGGAGGGCCCCCGGCTAAAGCGGGCTGGAAAAATCCCCCTACCCCCCGGGGGGGAGCCCAAGGGGCGGGTTAGGGAGCTTGGTGCCCCTCTTTTTAGAAAGTTTTCCCCCCATAAATTTAGGCGGGAAATGCCAGTAATTATAAGGGGTTGGGGGAGGAGCTCAGAAAAACACGTCTTCACCCCTTCCATGATCAGGCCACGCCCCCCGAAAAAAAATTTTTTTAAGGGCAAAAAAGTGCAGATAAAGGGCTTATTTTTTATTGGAAAAATTTGGGGATACAAGTGCTTTTGATCACTTTTTATTCCAATTGTGTTGTGGTTTATTAAATCCCAAAAAAAAACCCCCAAAATTTTTGGCTTTTGGGAAAATTTTTTATCTCTTCTTTGATGTTCAGTTTTACAGGTAAAAGATGCTATATTTTAATAGATGGCTTTTACGGACGTGGAGATACCAAATTATGGGGAAATTTTTTAATTTTTTTTTTTTTAAAAGGGCCAAAAGGGGGGTTTTTTTAAAAACTTTTTTTTTTTTTAGCCCTTTTTTTTTTCTATTTTAAAAATCTTGCCCCCTTTGGGTACTTAACCACTAGGGGAAAACTTCCTTGCCCCTATATATCGGGTTTCTGTTTTTATTGCTTTTCCTTTAAGGATTTTTCATTTTTAAACCTATTTACCCCCTTTTGCCATAGACAGGGTTTTAAAGGGAAAAAAATACTGGCTTTTGGAACCCTGCATGAGGCTTCCGCTGCCTTTGGAAAATTTGACCCCCCCTGAAATTTAAACATGGGGGATTGGATGGAGGGGGGGTTTCCCCCCCCCCCCAGCAGCATCCCTGCTGCTGTCCACGGCCCATACCCACCCCAGACCTTGCAGCTGTCCCCCACCAGCCTTCAGCTCCCTTTGCCGCATTGAGCTTTTCTTAGCCAAAAGGGAGACGGGGAAAAGAGCGTGCTGGGGGAAACCCCCGGCGGGGTTTTTAAACCCCTTTAAATCCCCGGAAAACCGGCCCCCCGCAGCCCCCTATTCCCCACCTCATGCTCTTGTTTTTCGGATTAAAAAAGGCGCCCCCCTGTTTTCCCCCCAAAATTTTCCCCCCCCGAAAAATAACGGTAAATAAACAACAATAATCAAACAATATTTTCTAGGGTTGCCCGAACGGGAGCTGCGAACCCACGTGAGTTTTTAAACCTCTGGTTTTGGGCCCTCTATTAGTCGTATGTATTTTATTTGGTTTTCAAAAAAAGATTATTTTTTGGGTAATACTAAAGGGGGTTTGTGTTTTTGGGTGTTAAATATCTATAGTAGAAACCCGGGAACCAATGCAGGTGCAAAAAAAGGGAACTAGAGTCATTGCCTTTAAACTTTTCTGGGATAGTGTCGCTCCCCACCCATGTTTAAAATGCTAAATTTGGTGAAATTCCCCTTTTTATTTTGCCCCATGTTTTAACATGATATTTAACTTCTCTACGGGTTCTTTTAAAATCCCCCAATTTTTTTTCACCCCTGTTTGGCTTGGAATTGTCCGGGAAATTGCCCGTGCCACAGAAAAAGGTGTGCGATTTTTCCCTGTCAGGGGGGGCTCCCGAAGTTTCATATACCCTCTAAAAAGGGCACCCTAAGAAGGTACAGCAAGTTTACCCCCATTGCGAAATAGGTGAAGGAAATATAACACCACACCTTCCAACCCTTTGAGGGACCATTCAGGAGAAGGGGATTTTAAACCCAAAACTCAACAGCCTTACAAAAAACGGGATCAATCACCCTAGAGAAAATACATTGGGGAAGGACTTCAGCAAACCTTCCAACCTGTGAGGCCCATCTACAGGAAAAAGGCTGCCCTTTAACCATCTCAACAGCCTTACAGAAACGAATCAATCACTAGAGATGGGACCATCTACAGGAAAAGGGCGGGTTTTAAATAACTTCTTCAGCCTTTATAAAGTCAAAAAAAACTTTTAAAAAAAACTTTTTTAACCCTGATATAGCTTTCTGTTTGACTTGAGGCCTTTGAAAAGTTTTTGTAGGATTTATAAAATTTTTTTGGAAATTTCCAACACCACCAGGAAAATGGTAAAAAAAATTTCCAATTTTATTGAAAAAATATTTTTAAAAAACAAGCACCTACTTGTGTAGCAAAAACTTGTGTCCTGACACCCAGAGTGACATGAGAGCTGAACAAAACGCTAACGGTTTGGGGGCGTAAGAATAATCCCCTTACTCATAGCGATAAAAAGTAAAATGACAAAAAGAATGTATAATATTCCCCATCCCTAGCGCTTTAAAGTCCCCCACCCAATCCCTATGAGTAAAATTTTAAAAATTAGCGGGAAAGGGAAACATTGCATGCCCCCTGGTATAAAGGGGCCACAGAGATGGGCGGAGTGGAAAAGTACAAAAAAATGCGCATAGGGTATGTCCCCGGCAAAATAATAGATGTTGTCAGTGAATAAAAAATCATGTATTATACAAAAATGAAATTAAAAACAGGATATGATTTTAAAAAATTATTCGTTTTTTTCCCCATCGTAAAAATTTTTAAATACATGGACCAGAGAGGAAGCAAAACTTTAAAAATAATAACTTTAATGGACTCTTTTTTAAATGTTCATCCCTGGGGGGTGACTGTATTTAACAAAAATGGCCCAATATGTTCCCCCGGATCTTTTTAAAAATGAACAAGGGTCCCCCCCCCTCTTTTTGGTTTTTTAAAACCCTCTCAATGGCCAAAATTTTTAATAACCCAAAAATGTAAGGGGAAATTTTTCCCAAAAAATTTTTTCTTTAAGGGCCTGATTTATTTCTATTAAAAATTTGGGGGAAATGTCTTTTGACATGCTCTAGGAATCTGGGTTTTTAATTTTCTTATCGTGCTTCCTATTTTAATGCATTGACATGTGGTAGGGGTTTTGCCATGTAGCCCAAGTGGACTGTTTACAGTTTAAGAATTTTTTTATGGTAAATTTAAACCCCTCCACCCATGGAAAACCAAGAAATCTAAAATTCCAGCGGGACACCAGGATTTTTTTTGGGAAAGGTATTAAAAAAGGGGGCCGCGAGTTTTCGCCCCCAAAACCCACCCTAGTTTCCTTTTTAAAAAGTAAACCGGGAGGAAAAGTCGCAAAAAAACAAACAAAAAAAAAGTTAGTTTTGGATCAACAGCTCTAAATTCCCCTCTGAAAAAACAGGGATACTTAAAGGGAAACAAACCACAGGAACCCTTTCTTCTAGGGTTAAACATGGGTACAAGTAGCCATATACAAAAAATGAAAAGAAAATATAGAAATAAAAAAAACAAAACAACCCAAAAAACGATTCCCAGGGGGGGCGAAAGCCCCCCAAGAGACATGCTAGGGGGGATGCAAACGAGAAAAAAATGGGGGGCCCAAATCTTAACCAAGAAAAAATTTTTGTGAAAATTAAATTTTTCCCTTCAATGGGTTATTTTAAAGGAACAAGAGCAAGTTCTCTCCTTTGGTTTAAACTTTGATTTGGGAAAAAAATTTTCAATTTATTCCCCACCATTAAAAAATTAACAAATTTGTCGGGACTTTGACATTTAAGAACACTTCTGGCGGGTTTCCTAATGTGGATATGTAACAGAGGGGACACAAAGCCCCATCTTCAGTATCATGGGTTTATTTTTCTTTTTTTTTTTTATCATTCCAAGATTTATTAAAGAAATGTCAGAAAAATCAGAAAAAAAACCATTAAAATTGCCAATGATTGGTAGATAAGAGCAATACAAAAATGCCTTGGCCCATTTTTAAAAAGAAAAAAAAAACCCCTAGAAAACACTGACAAATGAACAATATACAGGAAAAACCGGGCAGTTAGCTTTTCCCAAAAACCTTAAGTATCAAATTATTTGCGGGCAAAAAATAAGCAAGAAAGGGGGTTAACCCAAAGGATAAAAATAAAAAAAAAAAACGGGGGAAACAAAACAAAAAAAAAACCCGGAAACAAAAAAAGGCCTTTTTCTGCACAAACAAAGGAAATCAAGAGGGGGGGCCCCCGGTGGGGGATTTTTCCAAAAAAAAAAAAGGGGGGAAAAGGGGCCTTTCAGAAAGCAACGTTCACCCCGAAAAAGACCCCGCGCCCCATGCAGCAAACTAAAAAGGCTATACAAAAGAGACTTTTTCCCGGCCCTTTGCGGGTGAAACCCACCCCAATCCCCCCCATACCCCCTCCCCCATATTTTCCCTCCTTCGGTGTTTGCCCCACCTCACCCTCTTCCATACACTGGAAAAAGGGAAAATCTCCTTGAACCAACCCAGATAAGGGGGGGGGGGTTGGAGGACCGCCAAAAGCCTCGGGATCAAATTCTGGCCCCCACCAAAATAAAAAAAATCACCTTCCCCTTTTAAAAAAGAGAGTGCCCAAAGGGAAACTTAAAAAAAACAAAACTTGGGTGGTTCTTTTGGTAGTTTTTATACCCCCTGACCCAAATTTTTATATCAATCACTTTGTCCAAAAAAAGGAACAATAAAGGAACAACCCCACCAAATGTTTTTTCCATTTGGTTTCCCCTCAGGTTTACCACATCTCCGCAGTTAGGGGAAACGGAAGGGAAAACCTGCGCGTAAAATAGGAACCCCAAAACCAACGAAAGATTTTATTTTTTAGTTTAAAACCCTGGGGGGCGCATGAAAACTAAGGGGCCCAAAAAGGTAAAATTAAAAATTTTCACCCAAAACCTCTTCAGGGATGGGGGCTTGGATTTTTCCCTTTTCCCAAACTTAAAATTTGGGGAGGGGAGGGGTTTTCTGTTGGTCCCTTTTATTAAAAGGCGGTAAAGCTGCGAGGGGATATGTGAAGGAAAAGGGCCTTTCGCCCACAAAAAGGTTTTTGAAGGGGGTTAAAGCTCTGTGAAAGGGCCCAAACCCCTCGTTTTTGGGTAATAAAAGAAGTGGGGAATCTGCATCCTTTGCAGCCATCCCCAAAGATTCCTCCCCCCCGCCCGAGCAATTTCCCTCCCCCGATTTTAGAGAGGATTTGGGGTTTAAAAAAGGGCCCTTTGGGAAAAAAAGGGGTTTGGGAGTTTGTGGACCCCGGGGGCAGCGAGGCGGGGGTGACCACAAACTTTGGGGGCCAAAGGGTTTCCCTTACCCCTTTAAAAAAATTGATTGTTACCCTAAGGGTTTTCCCCAAGAAATGAATTTGTGTGAACCCCTTGGGGGGGCCCGTTTTTGACAAACCTTTTGATTTGTTGTTCCATTTTCCCTCCCTGGGAAGCGCCGTCAACGGGCTTCACACATGGGCCCCTAGGGGAAAACCCCGAGCTTTTGAACCCCCCATGGTGAAAAACCCAAACCCCTACTCTAACCCCGGGGGCCCCTAGGTAAAAAAAGCCCCCTTTTATCTGGGGAGGGATAAGCCCCCCCCCCCCTTGGCCTAATGAGCATAGGGCTTCGCGTTTTTTTGGTTTTTAGAGCCCAATAAAAGAACCCAAAATTTTAAGAGCGCCTTTTTTTAAAAAAAGGAAACCCCGGGAGAAATTGGGAAAAGGGCCCCGAAAAAAAGATACAGAGGCACGGGGAGGTATTCATCTTTAAATTTTATTAAATTTACCCTTTTCCATGAGAAATCTGTTTTCCCATCCCCGATAGGTCCCGATGAAAAGGGGGTTTCAATATTGGGGGGAAGTTTTTAAAATTTCAAAAGGGAATTTTTTTTGCAGTTTCGAGGTTTTTTGGGGGGGACTCCAAAATTTTTTTAAAAAATTTTTTTTGCCCCTGTGAAGGGGAAAGGGCCCCCCTCGGCTCCTTTTCCCCCCCCCCCCAAATTTAAAACCCTTTGCCACACTCTTTTTAAAGGTTTAATTTTTAAAATTATCAGAAGCCCAAGGTCTCCCAAACCTTTCCCTTTAAAACTGGTAAAGGAAATAGCAGGGGGGGTAAGATAAAACAGGGAGGTCGTCTGCAAAAAAACGAGCACTTATGCTGGGCCGTATCGTAGTCAAAGCCCGGGTATCGAATCGTTTCGTATGGTTGCAGGAGTGCTTCCCTCGTGAGAAAGTACAAAAAAGGGAAAGGGGGCACCCCGCCTAGTTTCCCCCTTCCCCAAAATTGAGGGTGCAGAAAAGAGAGCCATTAACCCGCATCGGGGCATGGGGGGCGAATAAAAAGCCAAATTTTGCGGTGCAACTCCCCCGGGGCCCAAACCCCCCTACCCGAGGACGGCCCGTAAGAAAATCCCAAATTACCCCAACCCAAAGCCTTCTCAGCATCCAGGGGTAACAGACAAGAAAGGGACCCGCAGTCCTGGGCCCGGTGGATGAGGGAGAAGGTCTTTAAGGGGTATTGTCCCCCCAAACCTTTTTTCTAGCAGGGACAAAGGGAAAATTGGTCTAAATTGGGTCCACTTTCCCCCCGCATCTTGTTCAGTCTGGTCGCAATCGCTTGGCCTTAAACTTGGCGTCGGTATTGGGAGGGAAAATTTGGGCCTATAACTCGAAACAGAAAAAGAGGATTTCCTACCCCCCTTCGGGGTTTTCCGTGATATACCCACCCAGGAAGGCCCGTGAGAAGGGATGGAAAGAGGGGCCGCGTTAAAGGGGGGCCCCAAAACGGATACATCAATCCTTTAGCCAGGACCTTAAAAAATTTTTCCCCGTGTACCCCTTTAAAGGGCCAGGCTTTCCCCCCCTGGCAGGAACTAAAGGGGTGGGCCTTTGGGTTTTCCCCCGGCGAGAAAGGGGGCCCTCAAAAAACCATGAAGGGCCCATCGGGGGAAAAAACCCCGGGGGGTTTCCGAGGCCGAGAGGAATTTTCCCCAAAAATTTTTTTGGGCCCCATCCGTTGCCGATGAGCACGTTTGGGGGGATTATAGAAGGGTTTTGGTAAAAAAAAACGGAAAGGCCCCCCCCAGGATAAAACCCCGGGTCTTAAGGACCCTAGGCCAAAAAAAAAAAAGGGGATTTGAATTTCCGGGGCCAAAAACCCCAAGCAGTTGTCCCTTTTAAAACCCCGCCCGCATCCCTTTTGGGTTGTTGCTCCATTGCTAAGAAAGTATTTTCCCCAGATTTGGGTTGTACCCTCTTATGCTTTCTGGTTTAAGAAAATTGGGGGATATCCAAAAAACGCCCTTTGCAATAACAACCCAAGATCCCCCCTCTGTCGAGCCCTTTTTGCAACCGGGGCCCAAATCCCCAGTCTAGTTTAAGAGAGCCTCCCAAATTCCCCGCGGCCCCCCCTCTTCAAAAAGCGACCCCGCTTAAAAAGAACCACCCTTTTTAAAACCCTTTAAGCGAGTCCCATTTAGGTTTGGGGGGGTGTGGGATCTGGGGCATGGGGCAGGAAAAGAAAGTGCTAATGGGTTTTAGTGACATCCGCCATGCAAGCCACATCCTCTAAAAAACGATTTATTTAAACTTCCACATGAAGGACTTACGGGCTACGGGTGGGGGCAAAAGTGCAATGTTTTGGGGAATGGTCCGAGAGAAGGGTGTTGCCAAAATCGGCTTTTACCCCTCTTGTTTTAAGGGGGGGTGTTGACTAAAGAAAGTAGTCGAGTCAACTTTAGAACCCTTATGCGGGTCGAGTAAAAAGTTTTAGTTTCCCCGGCCCCGGGGGGTTTAATATAAAGCCATACATCCCAAACAATTTTCATTCCCCGGGGCAAAGTCTAATTTTTTTTCCTTTTAAATTTAAAGGGAAGAGAAAGGGCAATCCGAGGAGTGTCCCAAAAAGCAGGCTGCAGAGCCAAATTAAAAGGGCACCCCCAAAAAATTATAAGGGGCCCGGGCAAAATTTAAATTAATCGTCCCGGACATGTACCAGGGAAAAAGACCCGACCCTGGTTGGGGGGGGCTTTGAAAAGTAGCTTTCCGTAAAAAAGGGGGGCCCCCTATACTGCATCTCCGAAAAGATACCCAGCCTCCCCATCTGCCTTATTTTCTTTAAAATTTTGTGTTGAAAAGGGTTATGGGAAAAAATTTGCGACCCCCTTTGGGGGTTTAGTAAATATAAAGTCTTTGTAAAAGGTAAATGGGGACTCACCGGAAAACGCCCCCCAATTGACCTTTAGGGTCCCTTTTTTTCACCCCTGGTTTTTAGGGGCCCCCCTTTTCCCCGGCCTTTCCCAAACCCCAAAGCCCCTTTGACAAGAGTTTTTAACGAAAAAAAAATTTCCCCTGAATGGGACCCCCGCTTCCAGGTAAAAGAGTGCAAAAATTTTTTGAAATGGGTTACATAAACACACATATAGGTACCCGAAATAAATGGTTAAAAAACCCTTATTGGGTTTTTTAAACCCTTAATTTTTTTGGGACCCATATGTTGTGGGTTTGTAACACTCCAAAAAATTTTTTGCCAACTCTTTTTTCCCCAAAGCGCTGGTCCCATTCAGTGAAATTTTTTTCGCTTAACCCCCCCTTCCCTTTGGGTTTTGCAAGCTTATTTTGGCATGGCACCAGGAGGGGGAATATTTTTTTTTAGAAACCCCGGGAAACGGGGGTCCCGCAAAGGGGATGCATTTCCCGAACGCATAAAAAAATGGGATCGCTGCCCATACACGGATTAAAAATATTTCGCGATCTCCTTGGGATGTTTAAAACCCCCTTTAAAATTAAGGGGGGGCACAGTAAAAACAAACCATTGGTATTAAACCAAGGGAAACCCCACGGAAAGCAACCACCCCCCTTTATACAGCAAAAAGCCCCAAAAAAGAAATAAAACCAAAACGAGGCCGAAAAGGGCCCAAAAAAAAAAAGAGCGAAGGCTTCCAAAAGGTAGCAGCAAATAAAATGGAAAACCGAAAGAGGAAATTGGTTTTGCCCCAACCCCCTTTTTTTAACCCCCCCCACTAACAGCGAAAGGTCCTATAGACCCACTCACAGAGTAGTTCGTGAGAAAACCCTTGCAAAAATTAACCTCCAAAAGAGCCTCTATGTAAAAGGGCTGTAACCGAGGGGGGCACACACTGGTGGGGGGAAATGGAGGGCAGAACAAAAACAAAAAATAAAAAAAAAAATAAAAAAAGGGGGGGGGGCGGGAACAAAAAGGAAAGAGGAGGGGGAGGAAATTGGGGGAAGGGTTTAAAAAAAAAAGAAGGGGAAAGACACACATAACAAAAAAACAAAAAAAAGGGGGGGGGGAGGGGAAAAACAAAAAAAAGAGGGGGGAGGAAACCGGGGGGCAGGGGGTTTAAAAAAGAAAAAAAAAGACCACAAAACCAAAAAAAAAAAAAGGGAGGGGGGTTCTCCCTCATTCCCCCACCCCCCTGAAACGGTTACCAATCGCTTTTTGGGGGCCCCAAAAAAACCCTTTTAATTTACCCCCCCGCAAAGTAATATATTATTACTAAAGGGGATTTGGTGATAAAACCCACAAAGGGGACCCCTGGCTATAGAACACTTTAGGAGAAAAAATTAAAACTTAGGGGACCCTCCCGGGCCCAACAGGAAACAGGAAACAGTCCGGTGGAGTCCCGAAAAGGTGGCCCCCCAAATTTGGGGGACTAACCAAGTATCTTCGGGGGTCTGCAGCTTAAATCACACCGGAGGGGGCCAGGGTTTTTTAGGGGTTGGGCCCCATTAATTTGGGGGGGTTTTTGGTTTTGGGGGTTGGGGGCCCCCGCGCAGACTCCCAGTCCCGGGAAAATCTACATTCGGGGGAAATTTAGGGCCGAAACAGGAACAGAGGGAAAAGGGCCGGGAAACTTGCAGAACACCACCCCGATCCCCACCAATTCCTTTAAGGGCGGGAAAATTGGGACCCCCAAAGATAGGGAAAAGTTTTCCTGTGCAGGGCGACAGCAGCGGTTTTTAAAAAGCGGCTCTCCAATTTGGGGGGGGTGGCCCCTTGGAGGGGGTCCGGGAAAAAAAGATAAAGGCAGCCCCAAACAAATTTAAGATTTGGGTGGAACTGGCACTTCTCATAATGTCCTCTTTCACGGAATAATAATGCACCCAACAGATAACATCCCTAGGTCGCTGTGGGTCCTGGTTCTGGGGCCTCAGGGCGCGATGGGCACGATCAAGCTCGATGTGATTATCTGCTGGCTTACGTAACAGCGAGTTGAAAAGTTTGGTGAGAGTCATGGCCAGATCCTGTGTTCTTATTGATTCCGGTAATCCGCGGACCGGCATTGTTTTCGCCTATTCCTGTTTTCCAGGTCATCTAACTTTGGTCAGCCCAGGTGTTGATGCATTGCGAGTGCTTGGCAATAGTGGCCGGGTACATAGCCAATGATCTCTGTACAGACTCCTGGAACTTTTTCTAGGCTTTGAACACGCTGCTGACGCAGAAAAATCCATCTTAACCACATGGAGGTCCTTCCGCCAGGCCACTTTCAGGTCTGCTGACAAAGCGGCCATTTCACTTTTAGAGGGTAGTAATGATAGAAGAGCTTGCAGCTCCGGGTGACCCTGAAGAGCCTGCAGGGCCGTCTTTGTAGGGATCATAGGTGAGGCAAACTGATCTTCTCTGCCGACTGGCACTGGGTCCCGCGTCGATGACGACGGTCGCAGATGAGCAGTTCGGGCTGAGGTGTGAGCCACCGGCCACTCTTCCACAGAAATGGCGGCCCCGCCCCGAGATGTAGGGGGGGGGACAGCGAGTTGGATATACGTAGACCGGCTTGCAGGCCCTCAAGAGGATCCACCACCGATTCCATGCTGCCCCCTGCGCGGACACCCTCTGCAGCATTGGGAGACGTGGCATCCTGAGGCGATGGGCTGCAGATAACACGACCCTCAGGAGAGGAGCAAGAGCCGCCAGCAACAGCCATGTCTTCATGCTGGGAAGAAATCACACCCCTCTGGGGGCTCAGTGGGTTTACATGGCCGAGGTGTGTCTGGGAGGGGCTACCACCCGATGCCTGGGCAGCAGGGAGATAGGCTGGTGACCCTTCCCTGCCCTGTGTCTGATGACCATGGGCTCTATGGGAGACCTGTAGGAGGAGGTGCTCCTGTATCATGCCAGCCGAGTCCCGGGAAGCAGGGAGGGGGCCAGCTGCAGCCACTAGCCACTGTGAGTCTCTCAGTGACCCCTGTACCTGCCGATTCTGCTGGCGCCGGGCAGCCTGCATCCCCTGGGTCAACGCCGAAGAGGCCGATGAGTGTAACGCTGCGGCATGCCTCTGCTCCTCTGTCATACCCGCGCTCCGTCGTTTCGGTGATCGGGAAGATGGCGGCTGCGCGCGCGGCGTCCGGGCAGCCGATCCGCTGTCTCCACACCCTGCGGCCCGCCGAGACTTGCTCTCACGTCCAGGGGCGGACTGTCTCGCTCTCCGTCGTCTTCTCTCACCCACCGCCGGTCCCAGGTCTCCCGCAGCAGTCGGGGCAGCCCCGGGCCCCCTGGGCACGTGGCGGGGAAGATGGCGCCAGGGAAGATGCGGAGCTCGGGGGCTCCGAGGTAAAGTCTGCCAGCGGCGCAAAATAGTTAGAAATAGGAAGTCCTGTAGCCTGCGGTGTCGGCTGGGATCCCACATTCATTTTGACTCGTCTTGGTCCCATTATGAGGTGCCTTCTCTCCTTTATAATGAGGGGTCAAAGCGTAGCTCACACTAAGTGCTGCCGGCCATCAGCGTGCTAGGCCACGCCCCCATGGGTTTATTTTTCTAATCAATTGTCAGTATTGGTGCTGCAGGACTTAGACACTGATGGTAATTCCAACTCTCAAGACAATATCTAAGTCCGTCGAGTTCGGTAACACCAATGATGAATAATTTCCAGATCACTCTAGTACCACTGTTTTGGATAGGTTTCAACAAGTAGTAGTAAGAGACCTTCGGTCTCTATACACTAACACCTCATGAGGGTCTATGTTCAATTTAACAGCTAAACAAAAAATTGCATTTCAACAATTAAAACAATTGGACACAATCCACATTAAAATGGCTGACAAGGGCGGCACAGTGGTTATTCTTGACAAAACGAAATATCATGATGCTATGATGAAATTACTGTCGGACAGTCATACCTATCACAAGTTACGCTCAGATCCCACCACTAAATACAACATTGAATTATACAAAATAGTAGAAGAAGGACTGTCATTAGGCACACTCAGCTAAAAACAGGCAGATTTCATCAAAAGAGATAAACCAGTAATTCCAATACTCTATGGTGTACTGAAAATACACAAAAGTACAGTTGATCCACCAATGAGACCAATCGTCTCTGGCATTGACTCAATGTCGGAGCGACTATGTGAATGGATAGACACATTACTACAACCACTGGTCAAACGTGTACAGGGGTACTTGCAAGACACCACAGATGTATTAATGGCATTCACCAATACAATATGGAAGAAAAACAATTGTTGGATCACAAGTGATGTTGAATCCTTATACACATGTATCCCCCATGAAGTGGCCCTCTTAGCTCTTACATACCACCTAGACAAATATAGCAATTATACAACAACGCTACAAAATTATGTAGTTGAAGTTGTATATTTTCTAATGACACATAATTACTTCATGTTCAACAGATCATTCTATTTGCAATCCAGAGGTGTATCTATGGGGGCCAAATATTCTCCATCATTGGCCAACCTCACAATGTCGTGGTGGGAGGACAATTACATTTACACAGAACTCAATCCTTTCTCATGTCATTTGGATTGGTACGGCAGATACATCGATGACATCCTACTCGTATGGAGGGGCAATGTATCTGCCGTACCCTCCTTCATTTCTTATCTGAATAACAATCCTTTCAATCTTTCATTCACTTACACGATGCACAAATCCACTATACATTTCTTGGAATTACAACTAACAGGGGTTGATGATCAGCTTATTTCTACAAAAACATTTAGAAAGGCCACAGCAGGTAACACCATTCTGCATTTCAATAGCTTTCACACCAAGGCTACACGAAGATCCATTCCCATTGGGGAACTCACATGTGCCAGACGCAACTGTAGCTCTAATATGGACTTTGAAGCAGAAGCCTCTAATTTATGCACAAGATTACATAACAGAGGTTACCCAAAAGGTCTTCTTGTCAGTGAGACAAACAAGGTCCAACATAAACATAGACCATCGATGTTGCATTCCAATCATGACAATAAAAGACGAAACCAGATGCCCACTCTAGTGTTGGAGTACACTAAACAATTTAATGCCATTAAGCATATAATTCATAAGTACTCACCAATATTACGGGAGGATGACACCATGGACTCCATTTTGTCCAATGGATATCAAATTGTCTCCAGACGAGCACAAACTCTAGGTCAACATTTGACCACCAATTGTCATGTACTCAAACCCATGCGAGACAGTTCCACCTGGATGTCATGTAGGGGCTTTTTCAAATGTGGTCTTCGTTCCTGTCGAACGTGCACCTTTGCCATTCCCAGTAAGGAATTTCAAAACACTGAGGGAGATAAAAAGTTCATTATAACACAATTCTTAAACTGTAATACAGTCCACGTTGTCTACATGGCAACCCGTACCACATGTCATATGCATTACATAGGAAGCACGATAAGAAAATTAAAAACTAGATTCCTAGAGCATGTCAATGACATTTCCCCCATTTCTAATATAAATAAATCAGGCCTTATGAAATATTTCATACAGTGTCACAATTATGATTTTGGTTCATTAAAAATTAAGGCCATTGAGAGGGTTAAGAAACCCATAAGAGGGGGTGACATTTAAGAGATCGGGAAGCATACTGGACCATTATGTTAAATACAGTCACCCCACAGGGCATGAACATTAAAAGAGAGTCATTATGTTATTATTAATGTTATGCTACCCCTCTGATATATGTATTCAAAGTTATAACGATGACAATAACTAATAATTATTAATATCATATCCTGTTTCTAAGTTTCATTTTTGTATAATACATGATTTTATATTCACTGACAACATCTATTATTTTGCCGGTGACATACCCTATGCACATCTTTGTAGCTTTTCCACTCCGCTCCATCTCTGTGGCCTTCATATTAGGGCGCATGCGCTGCCCTTTCTGCCCTCAGTATACTATTGTGCGCATCTGCGCATATCCGCCGATGACGTTTTCCGGCTTCCTGCATTGGGACATGGCGGACGCCACACATGTATGCTCCATATGGCTGGTAAGTTATTGTCCTTCCAGCTAATTGAATTGTAGTTGCAGCGGATTGGATGGGCACTTAATTACGCATAGGTATGGGCAATATATATACATTCTTATGTCATTTTATTTTGTATCGCTATGAGTAAGGGCATCACTTCCACGCCCGAAACGCGTTAGCGTCTGTCTAGCTCTCATGTCACTCTGGCTGTCAGGACACAAGTTGTTGCTACACAAGTAGGTTCTTGTTTTTAACTATTTTGCAATAAAAGTTGGAAATTTTTATACCATTTGCCGTGGTGGTGTTGGATTACCAACAAAATTCTGAGACTTATCTTCTGCTGCTGGAGCAGATTTCCGTGCATCACTACCTTTCGGTTGGAGCTGGCTATGCCATGTCTGTATTGTGAGCAGATTTACTAAAACTGTCTAAGGGGGATTTCACATGACAAAGTTTTGGATGATGATTCTTGCCGCAGATTCCGTGCCCAGAATCAGTGTCCAAACCAAGTGTTCTGTGATTGTCACTGCACCCTATGTAAAATCAGCATCGTCATTCAGACTTTACGTATTATCTGCACGTAGTGGCCAAGCAGAAAAGGAATGACATGTCAATTCTTTGGTGCGGGTGACATACTGAAAATAGTAAGGCAGAAATCCAATTTGGGCAGTCTGGATAGTTTCCTCACTGAAATGGCACATGGGTAAGTAGGCAGTGTACACGCCGAGAACCCGTCGTGTGAACTGCCCCTAATACTTACATTTTGTAACCCAAGTTTGCATTGTCCAAAAATGTGCTAGATTGATCTCAGTGGCTCATGTGGTTTGATAAATCTTCAGACACGGTTCTTTAACTTTACACCATCTATTAGTTGGCTATATTTCAGCCATCTGCTTTTGTACACTTTACTGCACTGCAAGGCAAGCAAGCCCCCTCCTGATACGGCACATCCATCAACCCCTAGGCCAAACAGCACGGGAAGTGACTGGAAATCACAATAAGGACATCACTCCACAACATCATAAGGTGATGAAGAAGACAGGGAACAGAGGAAATAGATTGTATGGACATAGAAAGTGTCTGACAGACCTCATTCACATCAACTTTGTGACCACTATTTATGGTTTCCATTGGGATACCATAAAAATGTATTCTGAGGGATACACTGAAGGACCATGATAGGGCCACAGCCAATGCTTTTGTCAGATACATAAAGCATATACTTTTAGTAAAGAGAGCAAAAACATACCAGTAATGACCAGATGTGTGACTAGAGAAGGTTGAGTCACATAGCAAACTTTTAGATGCCACCTGCCAGTTCCTACCACGACCACAAACATGTCAGTACTTTTTAATAATAGTCATGCAGTTACTAGATGATACAAGGAGCAAATACCTCACCATAATTATTACCATCATACTGCTACCAAACAAATCCCACTATACCAAGACCCACATTACCAATAATGCTTCTATACATAAGTACCCAATTATACTGCCAGAACATGACCACAAATGACCACCACATAGAGACTGAATAATACCCCTACACTATTACTGATCAGTATACAAAGACCAATAGTACCGCCATATATTGACCATATAGTGGTATATACTAGTGTACACAGGCTCTGCAGACTGTATATAACCACCATACAGTGACCATATAGTGGTAGATACCAGTGTACACAGGCTCTGTAGACTGCATATTACTTCCATACAGTGACCATATGGTGGTAGATACTAGGGAGGGTATGCAGACTGTATATTACTGCCACACAATGACTATATAGTAGTAAATACCAGTGTACACAGGCTCTTCAGGTGGTATATTACCTTAATACAGTGATGTTATAGTGGTAGTTACCAGTGTACACAGGGTCTGCAGACTGTATTTTATCTCCATTCTGTGCCCAAATAGTGTTAGATACCAGTGTATACAGGCTCTGCATACTGTATACTACCTCCATACAGTGCCCATATAGTGGTAGAAACCAGTTTACACAGGCTCTGCAGATGGTATATTGCCTTCATAAAGGTACCACATAGTGATAAATACCGGTTGTACAGAGGCTTTGAAGATTGCATATTACCACCACACAGTGACTATCAAGTGGTAGAAACCAGTGTACACACTCTCTGTACACTGTATATATTACATCCAACCAGAGACCATATGTGGGTAGATACTGGTTGCACAAATGCTCAGCAGATTGTATATTACCACCATCCAGTGATCATATAGTACTAGTTATAAACAGGCTGTGTATACTGTTTATTACTACCACACAATGCTATGTAGTAGTAGATACCAGTGTACACAGGCTCTTTAGACTGTATATTACCTCCATACTGTGTGTAATGCAGAGGTGGATTCGCTGGACCACCGCAAGCCATGATAGTTAAGCCATGCCAGGGAGCGGAGTCTAAGTAGCCCCCGGTGTTCACCAGAGCCCGCCGCAAAGCAGGATGGACTTGCCGCGGCGTGAGGCTACCAGGTCGCTACCCCTGACGTGACTTGCTTGCGGCGGCGGCCGGGGTAATGCGTGGTACAGAATCGAGATCCGGAGACGTAGTCGGGGGCAGGCAGGCGGTCAGGGCAGGCGGAAGAGGTTCATGGTCAGAGACGGGCAGAAGGTCAGGGCATGCGGCAACAGGCAAGGTCAGGAAATCTAGCAAGGCGGACTGGTACACAGGAAGACAAAACGAACTCTAAATACACTCTAGGCACTCCAAACACACACCAACGAACTGACAGCGAGTGTTGGAGGCGTGCACAATAAATAGGGTCAGCGGCCGGCGATGGCCAATCACCGGCGCGCCGGCCCTTTAAATCCATCTGTACGGTGCCCCGCCCAGTCTTGCTTCAATTTATGCAGACTGATGTGATAACATCATAACTTTAATCTTACCTAAATAACTTTACAAAACCAGAATCCCAGGGCCAATATTACCAATTCTAGTAAGACCAAATAAAACATCACGACCACATAGTGACTGAATTGTATCCCCCAACACTATGGCCACATCTCACCACCACATAGTGACTGAATACCACCGCATATATTTACTATTTTGCCATAGGCAAACTTAAACTCTATCAGTTCTCAATCTATAAAACACTAAAACGTAACTTTTATTATGTACTTAACCTCTATACAAAATATTTAAAAACCTGATTTCAAACCCCTCTCAATTTTTTCCCTTTCTACTTCTGAAGGAATAACTCCCTTTCCATTATCAAGTCAGGTGGAACCCCACCTACTAACAGGAAAACCTTATATATACAGCAATTTACTAACTCCAGTAAGGGATCCCAAGCATCCTACTTGGGCATTTTATCCAATCAATGGACATAAAACATATAAGGCTTCCTTGTGACACCCTCTGCAGCGGGTGATACTTTGTAGACAGAGGTGAGAAATCACAATTTAAAATGTCATGCCTGACCTTCCCAACATGTTTCACCAGCTAAACTGGCTTCATCAGGGATAAGAGGACCGGACCTCGCGAGATTCCCATTTTTTTGGGAGATTATTTGAATACCACCGCCACACCATTACTGAATATAAACCATTACACTTTGCACACACATAAGTGATTACAGTCCACACCACCATGCTGACTTCCCCGGCCAACACTCATCTCTGCAGATTTGGACACAAATAACTTAGAATCTTCACTTTTCTAGCAACTCTTTACTTTTTCCAACTTCGTACAAACTTCCCAGGGGTGGGAGAGCAAGTATAGGCTATAATTTTAGAGCACAGTCTCCGAGGAGGAACCCGAGAAATAACCCCCTGAAGATTGTGCTACCGTTCTGGTCTGTACCACTCAGAATCATATTGTGTGGTCCGAACTCCTTCCCTTGCATCCAGAAGATCAGCTACAGGCATGATGCATGGTCTCTTGGTGGTGCAGGGGATGGAGTTCAGGACTGTCATGCTTTTTGCTTTTTGTAGCGTTTCTGTTTTTCCTACAGATTTCGCAGTTGGACTTTGATGGATTTATTGAACCAGCTTGCCTCAAAGTATCCAGGTAGTTTTCCCCCAAGTAGCCAAGTAGTTTGCCCCCAAGTAGCCAGGTATTTTGCCCCCAAGTAGCCAGGTAGTTTGCCCACAATTAGCCAGGCAGTTTGCCCCCCTTTAGCAGGTTTGTTTGCCCCATTTAGGGCAGGGTTTTTAGCTTCCCCCATTTAGCAGGGAGTTAGGCCCTCATGTAAGGGGCCAGGTAGCTTAACCCAAAGTAGCCAGGTAGCTGCCCCCATATAGGTTAAATTGCCCCATGTAGTCAGGTAGCTGTCCCCATATAGGTAAATTGCCCCCATGTAGCCAGGTAGCTTGCCCTCATTTAGCAGGTATTAGGCCCCCAGGTAGCTGCCCCCATGTAGCCAAGTAGCTGACCCCATATAGGTAAATTGCCCCCATGTAGCCAGGTAGCTGCCCCTATGTAGCCAGGTAGCTTTCCCCATGTAGGTAAATTGCCCCCAAGTAGCCAGGTAGCTGCCCCCAGATACATAAATTGCCCTCATTGGATGAAAAAATAATAAATCCACTCACCTTTTCCCGTTCCCGGATGAGTGGCTGCGGCAGTCCATGCTTCACTGCTGGGCTTCTCTGAAACCCGGCACAGGCGGTGCGATCTGCCGTCAGAGTGCACCGCATGCGTGCTGGCGTGGGCCCGACTCCTCGTAGGTCTGAGTCCTATAGTGGAGCAGAGCGCCGGCGGTGGCCAGACCCTGAAGCAGCAGGGTCTGGCCTACTTGGACAGCACTCTGCCACCCCAAGTAGAAGATCCGCTGGACTACTGGGCAGCCAAACTGGATGTGTGGCCGCAACTTGCCAAGTTTGCACTGGAGAAGCTGTCCTGTCCAGCCAGTAGTGTGGCATCAAAGCTGGGGCATCAAATCAGTGCAGCGGGGGCCATAGTTAACCCAAGGACAACTCGCTCGTCCACCCGAAATGTGGAGAGACTTTGTCAAGATGAATAGGCATGGATCAGCCAGGATTTCCACACACCAATGCCTTATGCATCAGATTAGATCAGCCATGACGCCTCACCAAACTTTGAGAAATGAGTCTGGATTCTTCTGGCTACCTGCTACTATTCTGATGCTGCCACCCGCCTGATGCCACACATCTGCTGCCAGGTGCTCCATCTGCCACCCACCATCTTTACCAGGAACTGGTATTGCCACCCACCTCCACACTTCGTCATTGTGGCAATCTGTTGCCTACTCATGCTTCTGCCACCTCCACGCTGTGTCATTGTGCCACTCTGTGGCCTACTCATGTTGCTGCCACCTCCAGAATTTGTCATTGTGCCACTCTCCAACCTCATGCTGCTGCTGTTGCTGCCGCCACTTCCACATTCTGTCATTGTGCCACTCTGTGGGCTAGTGATGTTGCTGCCACCTTCTCAACCTGTCATTGTGCCACTCTGTGGCCTACTGATGTTGCTGCCACCTCCATACTGTGTGATTGGCCATACTGATGTTGCCCTTCTCAACCTGTCATTGTGCCACTCTCACAATCAGGATCAGGATTGCCTGATGATTAGGTAGCCAAAAGCAGGAGTGGATATAGAACACAGAAAACATGCAAATATCCCATTAACTGGTCATCAATGTTTTGGATCAACTCCTATTAGTTTTTGGCCTTAGCAATACTGATGGATTATTGACCGTTTGAAAGCGGACACTGACATATGAAAAGAAGGGCAAATTGATCAGAGATGTCAACGCAAAATTACTGCCGACACCCTCTCCACTCTTTCAGGAGGGGCTCTACATGTATCAGCATTTAACATAGCAGGGCCTAGGCTAAATTGCACTCAGGGCGAGGTGAAGAAATTTCTCCCCCCCACCGTAACATAATGTGCCAAGATGCGACATAGTGCATCATCATCAACCAAATATACAAAAAGCTCTAACACAATGTGCTACGTATAAAACTACTAAATAAGTCATATAGTTACCAAACAACACTGCCACACAAAACCAGAATCCCAGGCTAATAGTACCAATATCCTACTAAGACCAGCACATGGTGACCGAATAATACCGCCACACCGTGACCACATATCACCAGCACATAGGGACTGAATAATACACAATACCATTACTGAATACAAACCATTATACTACAACCTATATTATCAGCATACAGTGACCATACAGTAGTGGATACCAGCTATGCACAGGCTCTGCAGGCATGTAATTATAGTAAAGTTACATCCAAGCATTTACAGGAGATGTCTCTGAAGAGTTGTTCTCTTTCTCTTCTTCTTCTCCATCCGTCCCAAACTGGCCATGACTCTTCACTGTAGAATATACAAAACAAACATCTTATACTCCTCACTTTATCAGCACTTCTCTACCAATTCATATCTATATACAAACTCCCATTTATAGCACCTCATATGGTAGCCATGTAATATGCCCCCTGTAGCCATACAGTAGCCCCCAGTAGCCAGATAGTAGCCCCCTGTAGCCAGGTAATATGTCCCCTATAGCCATGTAGTAACCGCTGTAGCCAGAAAGTAGCTCCCTGTGGCCAGTTAGTAGCCCCTGTAGCCATATAGTAGCCCCCTGTAGCTATGTAGTAGCCCCCTGAAGCCATGTAGTAGCCCCCTGTAGTAGCTTCTATAGCCAGGTTGTAGTCCCTGTAGTAGCCCCGCTAGCCAGGTAACAGCCCCTATAGTTAGGTAATAGCGTCTGTAGCCAAGTGGCCCCTATAGCCAGGTAGTAGCCCCTATAGCCAGGTATTAGCCCCTGTATTAGCCCCTATAGCTGGGTAGTAGCCCCATGTAGTAGCCTCCATGTAGCCAGCTAGTAGCCCCCAAGTAGCCAGGTAGTAGCCCCCTGTAGCTGTGTAGTAGCCTCTATGTGGCCAGGTAGTAGCCCCCTATAGCTATGTAGTAGCCCCCATGTAGCAGCCCCCTATAACTGTGCCGTAGCCCTCTGTGGTCAGGTAAATGCCCCTTTTAGCCAGATAGTAGCCCCCTGCAGTTAATGATAATAAGATTAAAAAAGCACATACTCACCTTGCCACGAACCCACGGCCCTGCGTCCATGTCCGGGAGCTGCTGAGCAGTATAAGCGGTGTGACGTCAACACGCCGCTTACACTGTCGTGCAGCTCCCAGGGATCTCCTCGGCGGCAGAGCTGCTGGCTTAGGAGATTCAGCATCACAGGGGCCAGGGTGAAGGCCGTGTGCCCCCTGCGACGCTGATGTGTATGTACAGCACTCCCTAAGCGCTGATACATACAGGGGAGGAGGAAGGAGGGGAACAATCCGTCCTGCCTCCTCCCTGTAACAGCAGCTGCAGAATGAGTCTTATAACGGCCGTTCAGAGTCAGAGGCCGATCACCGGGCGGGCTCAGTGCTCACCAATAGGTAACCGTATTGATTGCTCAAAAGACAGGTAACTATAATACTAATTCTCCAGATAAGTTCATAAATACCTGTTGGCGGCAATGAGTAAGGATGGTGTGTCCCAGTGAAGAGAGTGAGGAGGGAGCTGGTATGTTCTACCACCCAAATTATGACAGTCAATATAGTTACCTGTGTTTTGAGCAGTCAATGTTACCTGTCTTTGCTATTGATGAGCATGGTAATTGATACACTATCTATGCATTTTCTAAGTGCATTTGCCGAAGCCACTTTTTTCAGCTGCATCCACAATGATTACTGCTTGATAGCGGGACGCATTTGGGTGATAGTATATAGTATACTATTTTGGTCACGTAGGAGTTTCTTCTGCCGACGGGTCTGGTGGTATGGCCTGTTTTGGTACATTGGTTTATGTGGTAAGTCTACACAGTGCTGCTCACCATTAGTGGCACCCCTTCATTTTTTTCATAGACTGTACAAAATCTTCAGAAATAAATGGCAATGTACCGAAATTATATCCTCATGACCTTGTTGTCACGTCAAGGGAGGTGCAAGAAGCCTAACTGAACCCAGCCCACTGTCCCTGCCTACTTGACGTGTCTGCCCCCGAGGCGCAGATAACGGCAACTGGTGCGACATTCCCTGCGCGCTAAAGTGCTGGGACAGTCAGAAGCAAGAATAGTCCAGACAGTCCGGGTCAATATCAACTAGGAACGCCCAAAGCCACAAATCAGAACCAGAGGAATAAAACGTAAACAAGCCAGAGGTCAAAAGCCAAACTTAAACAAATGCACAAAATCAGGAGTGACAAGCTGGTCAGGAGAACAGCCAAGGTCAGTACACAGATAAGCAAAACACAATAAACGCACAAGTAACACGAGTGTTAGCCAGGAATATTCACAAGGCGGCAGCAGTCAGCCTTCAGATTTAAATGGGATCCTGGATACCGCGCCCTGCAGCTGTCGTAGCTGGCCGGCCGGTCCTCTCCATTGGTCAGGTGCACTCAGCCCCCTGTCAGTAGAGGCTGGGCGTCCTGAGTCACTCACAGACGGGCATCAGCATGTGTATCCAGTGGAGGGAGGCGCACATCAGCTGCATCAGCCAGTAGATCCCTGCGGCCTGAACACAGCCCAGCCCTGGACAGTTAACCCCCCCTTTTAGGGAGTGGGCCACTGTACCCAATCCCTGGTTCTGGGTTTGTCTGGGTGAGACCATGGAATTCCCTCACCAGAACATCAGCATGGATATGTTTCGCCGTAACCCCATATATCTCTCCTAGACAATACCCCTTCAAGGACCAGGAACTGCAGTGACCTTTGGGCCTTGCGCGAAACATAAACACGTGCGACTTCATTTCTAGACTCCCCTCTATGCAAACTGGAAGGAGGCCTCTAGAGGGCGGAGTCACAGGCTAAATATACCTCTTTACGAAGTGTCACGACGGACACGTTATGTATACAGAGAGAAGAGGGTAATTTCAGCTGATAAGCCACCGTTTTTAACCAACTCCCGAACCATCTTATAATTGGACGTTCAGGTACAGGTGGAGGGCCATATTCACCAGGAGGACGAGATTCTGGGAACCTTAGCCCCTAGCGAGACGTTCACAAGATGCGTATAGGCCTCAACGCTGGCACAACATGCATCCCAGAAGATCATCAGCCTGCACAATCATATTGCGCCCAGCCTGGTAAGTGAGACCATCTGTCACACACACCAACACCGGTTGTCCCCAGCCGCCGTGACTAATTTCCCTGAATTCCAGTCAAACACTGGATTATGGTTTCTGAAGCCCAGGGGCAGCCCAAACCACAATCAGCGGACAGCCCTCCATGACGATAGAAAATACACTTTTCATATGTATGGAACCGACCACCATCTCCTCCAGCTCAGGGTAACAATAATGGATTTGCGCCCCGAGCTAGTGGGAGTGTAGTCAATAGCACTACCCGTAGTGAGTCAGATAGCGGTCTAACAAGGTAGGCCCAGCACGTTTGGCAGAAAGACGCATACAACAAAAATAAAGCTGATCCAGATCCGTACAAAACGCACTCCCAGAACCGGACAGCGACAAGTATGAAATCTTAACATGAAGCAGCAACTTATTAGATACATTAGGAAATACCTGCTCGCCTCGGTGGATCTCCTGCGACCACCTAGGCGTTGGAGTTTTTTTTTGTTTATTTTTTTTTTGCCGACCTGGTCTTCCGTTGGAGCATTCCTCCCGAATTTCTGTGTCCAGCTTCTCCACAGTAGAAGGCACAACCCCTTGATGCGACGAGTAAACCTACGTCACGAAGCCACAGTGACAGAAAAAGCCCACTACTTGCATGGGCTCCTCTGGGTGTTAAGTCGGAAAACAACGGGTTTTAGTGGTGACCATGGTGTGTGACCACCGGGGGAACCTTATCCTGCCCCATCTCTCCCTAAAACGTCTGTCCATGACGAACGCCAGTGCCTATGGCCTCAACTACAGTACCAGGGTAAGGGTAAGCCACCAATAGAGTATCCTTGCACTATGTCAGACGTAACCCTAATCTAAACTGCATCTGAAGCTGGCGTTCGTTCCAGCCCCAGACGGAACGCACCAGCGATCGAAATACGGCTTAGCAAAACTCCTCCAACTCCTCCACCAGTCTTCTCACCTTGCCTCAAGGTGTCATCTGAGCTCTCGAGCCACAGCAGTTCCCCTATCTGGTCATTAAAGAGTACCCCATAAATGCGCAAAGAACCTGTCCACAGAAGACAGATATCAGTGTGAGTCAAGCGGTAACGAAAATTGCCCACGTCCTGGGGGGACCCTGCAGTAAGGACATAATTCCCACCCTTTGTTCCTCATTACTGAGGTAAGTGGGCGGAGCTAAAATACAGACGACCAAACCCTGCTCTAAATGCCACAAAGGCCCTTCCTGTTACCTGCGTAACCCTGTCAGGCAACTGGATAGTGGTTCCACAGGAAGGGACGTTAATGCAGGGACCGCTCTGACTTGGGGTAGCTCCTGTAGTTCTAACCCTCAGCACCAGATTCCTGGACTACTAGGGTTAGCCCCTGCATCTGCTCTACCAGAGTGTCATGGGGTCCATAGTGGAGGTGAAGAGCAATAACGGTTTCGGCCTGTGATAATGTCACGTCAAGGAGTTGTCAGTGAGCCCAAGACTGGAACCCCATCCCGCTGTCCCTGCCTACTTGACTGCTGCCCTAGGCCGCAGACGGTAAAAAACCTGGGGCACAGTCCTGTCGCTGCTAAAGTGCTGTGACAGTCAGAAGCAAGAATAGGTCAGACAGTCCGGGTCATATCAAATTGGAACGCCAAGCCACAAATCAGAATCAGAGAATAAACCGTAAACAAGCCGAGGTCAAAAAAAAGCCCAACGGAAAGCAAGAGCACAAAATCAGGAGCCAAGGCCGGGGTCAGGATAAACAAGCCGAAGGGTCAGGTACACAGAAAAAGTCAAAACACAATAAACAGCACAAGTAAACACGAGTAGCCAGGAATATCACAGGCTCAGCAGTCAGCCCTTTAGGGAGTTTAAATGTGATTCCTGGATACCGCCCCTGCAGCTGATTGGAGGCGGCCGTCTCGGGTCCTCCCCATGGCTGGTCACTCGGCCCCCTTCAGGAAGTGTCTGGGCATCTGTCACTCACAGAGCTGTCAGCAGCAAGTGTATCAGGGAGGGAGCACACATCAGTTGCTGCAGCCTGTAGATCCCTGCGGCCTGAACACAGCCCAGCCCTGACACTTGTAATTAGTGGTTCAAAGTATTACAAAAATAAAAGTTTCACCTTTCAACTTACATGTTGTCATTTCAAAGAAGAACCAGAATAAACAGCATGTACAGCAATAAAGGTCCCACTAATTAATACTTGGTTACACACCCTTTGGAATTGATGGCAGTCTCCAAACGTTTCTGGTAGCCATCTACAAGCTTCTTGCACTTTTCATTTGGTATTTTGTCCCACTCTACCTTTGCAGATTTCCTATGGGATTGAGGTCAGGACTCATTGCTGGCTATTTTAAGAACCACTCAAATGTTTCATTTCAAACATTCATGTGGGTAAATATGGTGTGTGCTTTGGGTCCTTGTCTTGCTGGAGTACCCAAGATCTTCAACTCAAACCAGTTTTTCTAAACGGATAGGACATTTTGGCATTAAAAATCTCTTGGTAATTCTCTGATTTCATGATTCCTGTGATACGGTCAATGCTTTGCATTGCCAAAAAGCTTGATTTGTTTTCATCTGTCCACAGAACATTTTCCCAGAAGGATTGTGATTTGTCCAGGTACTCTTTGGCAAAGATCAGTCATTCTTTTTTAGTGTTTAGCGTATGGTACTTGTTGGTACTTGTTAAAACCATGACCCTAGACTATTTTATGTTGGCCTTTAGGTCTTTGGACGTTTGACGTAGTGTTTTTTCCACCATTCACACCAATGTTCGAAGAAATCATATGTCAATTTCCCTCGTTTCCCACATCCAGGGAGTTTCTTGACAGTTCCATTCTTGGTTAATTTCTTAACAACATTGCGCGCTGTTGAAACTGTGATACCAAGGTCTTTGGAGATGGTCTTATACCCTTTGGAAGTCTTGTGTTTGCTAATAGCAGCAGCTCTGATGTCCCCAGACATGATGTCCTCTTTTGTCTTCGCCATTGTGCCAATGGAACAGGGCCTAACATGGCTTTTTTTAAACACTGAAGTCATCATTCATTGGCTAATTCATGTCACATGGGCACTGACAATTTACCACAGGTGATTTTCATTTGTCATTTACCACAGACGAGTCAAAATGTGTTTCATACTACATACACGTAAATGGTGCCCCAACCCAGCGTCACATCAAGCTTTAGGTTTTTCTATTTTTCCTTCCTATTGTTTTTTGTTTTAAATTGTTATTTATCATTTGCTTTTTTGTATTTAACACAAGTGCTCAATACAAAAAAGCGGTTTCACTTCATTTTTTTCAGGAGATATTCCACATTATATACTTCAACTTCATGGGTGCCAATTACAATAAACAGGAATGTATTTGCTTCTGAGCGTCTGTATGTGCTACCAGTTTACTTGATGGGTTTACCTAGGAACAATCAGACAGGCTTTTCTTGCACTGCAGGGTCGTCCTTATTGGGGCGATTACACCACTAAGAGCTCAGAAGGGTGAGTGGCCATTAGGGAAAGCATAGAAGGTGATAGTGCAGAAAATCCGCCTTAACCCTCATTGTGCTAGTTTCAAAATTCATGTTTAGCCTGGAAAAATGACACCTGACATCATGCAGATTCAGATTCGTTCTTTTTCTTTATTTTACTTCCACAAACACAGATTTGTATCATGGGTGCTCAGAGGCTCTAACAGTAACAGAATCATCATTACTTCATATACAAACTACAAAATCATTGGCTTACATTTATTCATAACACAGTATGATTGTTATCATTAAGAAACAAAACATCTTTATATGTCCAATAACCATCTGAGTGGACATGTGTGACCTTTTTAATTAATTGTTTTGCTACACATCACCAACTGTTCAGATTGTTCAAATTTGGTCATTTCTAGACATATGCTGATGAATAGGAAAAACTCTAAATTAAATACGTGTTTTCCTGCTTTCATTGAATGGATGGATTTTGGTGCGTCAGGCAATAAACATCAAAGAAAAAACACCCTGCAACCATTGCTGGAAAAGTACAAAATTGTGGTGGCGGCACCATGGTCTGGGGAATGTTTTCATAACTCATCCATGTGGTAGGCACGCTCAACCAATTGCAGATCATGTACACCCATACATGCCGATTGTGTTCCTTGCAGTGGATGCGATCTTCCAGTAAGGCAATGCGATATCTCAAATGTCTAGAAATATCATTGATATTGGTTGGAAGAACATGAACAAGACTTTTATGTACTATCTTGGCCTCCCAATCCGACAGAATTAAACCCAATTGAGCATTAGTGGGAGCACCTTGATGGTGGTGTTGGCTCTATGGATTTTCCACCAGACACCCTTCAGTAGCTGTAGTATGCAGTCAGAATGGCTCCAGATACCTGTGACGCCATATCAGGAACTTATTGAGTTACTTCCACCACATCTAACTTCCTATCTCCAGTGGATACCTCTCCACAACACACAACACTTTATTCACCCACTCACAGAGACTTCTTCCCCTGTTCTCTAGTCCATATACCATCACATAGGAAATCTGCATAATGAAAAAAAAGAAGTGACAAATCCCAGCTAGCTGCATCAGTAGTCTAGATATATATTAGCCCCTTTTTATCCTCAGCCTTCTCAAATTTATGGCATTGGATTTCTGATGCAGATTCCATTGCTGATTTTTCCAGTGGGGAAATCCACTGTGTGAACATAGCCTTACAATATGCAATGACTAGAGATGGCCGAATTTCTCAAAAATTCGGTGCGGTCACGTCGCCGAATTTTCCGACAACATTCGTTTCGGTCCGAATTACTTCGCACGAATCACGTAAAAAAACAGCTATATCCCAGGCTGCCCAGAGCCTGCAGGTGTGCTGTAGAAATTGTGCCCATGCTAAAATATGCAAGAGGGAGCTTGTGGGTTTGGTCCTTCATACAATGTCGTGTTTTAGATGACACGCACAAGACCTGCCTCGCACTATAATCCGCTTCACTATAAAATGCCTGGGCATTAAGAGGGCAAAACTGACGCAAAAACTCAAGCGGTGAATGTAGCCTGATAAGTTATGCTAGCGAAAGCTGGAAAAAAACAAGCTGAGAGCTCGAGGTGGCAACATAGTGATAGAGTGTGGAGTGACGGCGGCAGCCACAGCAGCATGAGGTCAGGCAGTGCACATTACATTCTGGAGTGCGCAAAAAAAACAGAATAGGCCCACAGAGTGGCACAATCAACATGTGTGGGAGGATCATGGCAGCAGCAGCATGAGGCAGGCATGGCACAATGACATTCAGGAGGCGGCAAACAGTAATTAAGGCCATCAGAGTGCACAATCACTACAGTTTGTAGGTCACAGTGGCAGCAAGTATGAGGTCAACAGTGGCGACAATGGCATTCTGAGTGGCCAAACAGTAATTAGGGCCACAAGGAGCGAACAATCACACAGTGTGGATGTCACGGCGGTCAGGCAGTATGAGGTTCAGCATTGGCACAATTGACATTATGGAGGCGGCAAAAAACAGTATTATGGCCACAGAGTGGCACAATGATACCGTAGTGGAGGTGCACGCGGCAATCAGTATGAGGTCAGACCAGTGGCACAATGACATTATTGAGGCGGGAAAAACAGTATTAGGGCTACAGAGTGGCACAATCACACAGTGTGGAGTTCACGCGGCAGGCATTATGAGGTCCGACAGTGGCGAAAGTCATTCTGGAGGTGGCAAAACATAATTAGGTCCACGAGTGGGCACAATGATAACAGGTGGTAGGGTCACGGCGGCAGCAGTATGAGGTCAGACAGTGGCACAAAGACATTAAGGAGGCGGAAAACAGTATTAGGGCACAGAGTGGCACAATCACACAGTGTGGAGTGTCACGCGCAGCAGTATGAGTCCACAGTGGCACAATGGCATCTGGATGTGGGCAAAGACATATTAGGCACAGAGTGGCACAATCACACAGTGAGGAGGTCACGGCGGGCAGTCAGAATGAGGTCAGGCAGTGCCACAATGACATATTGAGCGGAAAAAAACAGATTAAGCCACAGAGTGGCACAATTACACAGTGGAGGTCACTGGCAGCAGCATATGAGGTTCAGGCAGTGCACAATTACAATTATGAGGCGGCAAACCAGTATTAGGCACAGAGTGGCACAATGATACCGTGAGGAGGTCACGGCAAGCAGCAGTATGAGGTCAGACATGTGGCAACAATGACATTATGACGGCGGCAAAACAGTATTAGGCCACAGAGTGGCCAACTATCACACAGGTGGAGGTCACGGCGGCACAGTATGAGGTCAGACAGTGGCACAATGACAATATGGAGCGCGGCCCAAAGACAGTAAATTAGGCCACAGAGTGGCACAGATCACACATGTGGTGGTCACGCGGCATCAGTAGAGGTCAGGCAGTTTGCACAAAGAACGATTATGGAGGCGGCAAAACAGTATTAGGCTCACAGATGGCACATGATACAGAGTGGAGGTCACGCTGCAGCAGTATTGAAGGTCATACAGTGGCACAATTGACTATTATGGAAGGTGGGAAAAACAGTACTAGGGCAACAGAGTGGCACAATCTCACAGTGGAGTCACAGCGTCATCAGTATGAGGTCAGGCAGTGGCACAATGACAAATCTGGAGCAGGCAAAAAAGTGAGTAGCAAAGAGTGGTACAATGACACAGTGTGGGGAGGGCACGGCAGGAGCAACAGCACAACCAAAGGTCAGACAGTGGCACAATGACAGAACAGTGTGAGAGGGCACGGCAGCAGCCACGGCAGCAGCAAGAGGACAGAACCAGTGGTCACAATGACAAATTCTGTATAGGTGGCAAAAACAGGAGTAGCCACAGTGTGGAGGGCACGGCAGCACCACGCCAGCAGCATGAGGTCAGCCAGTGGCACAAGGCCACAGTGCGGAGGGCACGACAGGCGTCACAGCAGCAGAATGAGGTCAGAGAGTGGCACAATGGCAGGTGGCAAAATAAGTAATTAGGCCACAGAGGCGCACAATGACTGAGAGCGGAGTCACGGCGGCAGCAGCATGAGGTCATGCAGTGCACAATGACCAGAGAGTGGAGGAGATGACAGGAGCAAACAGTCATGAGGTCAGAGAGTGGCAACAATGACATTCTGGAGGTGCAAAACAGTACCAGCCGCAGAGTAGAGGAATGAACAGTGGTGGGATGTGCGGGGACGGGGGCATGCTGGGGGGAAGAGGGGGGGGGGGGGCGTGGGGGGGGAGCGGGGGGGGGGTCAGCAGCAGCAATGAGTCACATAGAGTGGCCACAATGACAGAGTGTTGAGGTGGGTGGCAATAAACCAGTCCCTGTACGACGTGGTAAGGCAGATGGAGAAACTAGCAGCAGATTGTGGCATCAGCCGGGTGGCGGCATCAGAGATAGTGGCTAGAGGCAGGTAGTTTGAACCAGACTGACCGCCTAAGCGAATTGTGTGTGGAAATCCTGCCGATCCACGCCTGATTCAATCTTGACAAAGGTTCACTTCCGTTCACATTTCCCGAGGACCCAAGCGGTTCTCCTTGGGGTAAACCGATGGCCCCCGCCGCACCTGAAACACCCGCTCTGATGCCTACACTACTGCCGGGCCGGACATCTTTCTCCACTGCAAACTCGGCAAGTTTTGCGGCCACTACATCCAGTTTGGCTGCCCAGTAGTCCCAGCGTATCTTCTAACCGGGTGGCAGAGTGCTGATCCAAGTAGGTCCACAACCTGTTGGTTCAGGGAATGCTCCAATTGTTCCTGCTGCTGCTGGCTGAATGCTGGTGACTGCCCCTCCTCACTAGGCGGGTGAAGAAGCTGACTCATCTAGTGACACCAGACTAGTACTGCTGAAGAGCAGGTACTGCGCCTACCACCGCCCACCTTCCCCCATCAGCCGCGGCAGTATATACGTGAGCGCTGAATGAACCCCCCGGCTACCTGTCTGAGGAGGTACGATGCCGCACATAGGCAGCGGCCACTGATTACGAGGATTTCCCTATGATTATTTGATTTGTCTTCCCCTCAATAGCTGGGAAAAATGCTCCCATTTTGGACCGTATCGAGGGTCCAATAGGGTGGAAGGCCAGAGTCATCCCTCTGCCAGGATCTGACTATTCGGCTGTCACTAGCCAGGCAAATAAGCATGTCCGGCGGGACATCTGCACAAGTGACTACGAGGGGCTCACCTGCCTCCATTTCCAGCTGTATACTGCACGGTGCTTGGGAGTCATCTGCTCGACTTCCTCATCTTCCTCATCACCTCCCTCCACTGCTCCTGGCTCCTCCTCTCTTCGTCACCTGGGTAGAAAATCCACTGCATTTCACCAGACAATGCTTCTGCTCCAAGGTCCTCCTCCCCTCCTCCTCCATTTCCAGTCCCCACCGACTCATAGGCCACGAGATGTAGTCGCCACATCTCCAGTCCCCTGCCCAACAGATTTTTCAGCATCTGATCCGAGGACAAGAAGCAGTGGGATGACGTTATTCATCCCCGTAGTCCTTGGCGAACGACAAATAACGTGCCTCCTCGAATGGCCTCAACAAACGGCAGTTGTCACGCATGAGCTGCCACTTGGCTGACATCATAGTTACACAGGGGAGTACTTCTGTCTGCCTGGAATCATTCAAAAAATCGTTTAATGGCCCTTTCTCTGTCATACAGGCTCGTCCAACATGTGCAGGCTGAATTCCAGCGGTGGAAACATCGCATATCAAGCGTGTTGGGGGAGGCCCGTTTTGCCGCTGCAACATCGAGGAGGGTGTTTCCTTGCTATTGTACGAAATGTGGATAAAGAGCATGCACAGTTTCTTGGCATTTCAAATGTACAGAAGATCGGTTGACAGACTTCAGAACCTTTTTACAACCAGATTGAACAACGTTCGATCCATGCAGGCGGATGACCATCCCTCCTCGGTGCAGCGCGGACACCCCATGTTCCCTCCCATTGTCCGTCATCCAGGTTCCGATTTGCATTGGCGCGGAGAAAGCCACACATCGTATTCTTGCTGCATGACGCGGAGCAGTTCCTCCCCTGTGTGACTTCGTTCGCCGAGGCAAGCTAGTGTATAACTGCGTGACAAAAAACCGCTGTGCCCTACACATGTGGTATGATGACCGTACTAGTGGAGGCTGAGAAGGAGGTGGTGTGGAGGAGGAGGAGGCGGACATTGGCGCAGGAGCAGCAGTTTGACAACGAGGAGGAGAAAGTGCGTCTCCTGTCCAAGTTTGTTGGTGTGCCTGGCAGGAGCACATTCACCCAGTGTGGCCTTAAAGGACATGTACTGGCCCTGACCGTAGTTGCAGCTCCAGACGTCCGCCCAGCCCGAGTACCTTGGAACAAACCGATAATCTCAAGGACCTGACCCCTTTCAGTTCACATATTTATGAAGTGCTGGTACTTGTGCCTTTTGGAAAAGAAATTACTGGCTTGGAACTCTCCATCTCGGCTCTGCACAAGCCATTGTTTCTCTGAATGGTGCAGAGTCCACCATTTGGAAAGGGAGGGACTGCAGTACCAACAACTTTTGGACAGGAAGCACGGTCAGCCTGCTGCACCTAGGATGGTTTGACCATACTGTTGTCTTCTTTACAATCGCGCTCTCTGAACACTGCTGGCGCCCACCCCGGGGGGGGGTGGGGGGGGGGACCCGCCATGAGTAGCGAGGAGTCAGGAGCATCTGGAACCGGGAGAGGATGTCCAAGAGAAACAGCTCTGCTTCTGCAGAGGTGGTGGAGAGCCTTGACTGTCTGAAATGGCATCGTGCCACTGGCCGCTTGATGCTGCTGCAGCGGCAGGATGGACCACCACATCTGAGCCACGTTTTCTCCCAGGCCACCGATGGTGACTCTGCATGTGTTTGACGCAGGCCTGTTGTCTGCCAACGTTAGCTCCCTGGGCCACGCTTCACTTTCTGCCATCAGATTCTACATATACCCATATTCGGCTCCCTCCGGTAGTCTTCAGCAAAGAACGCCACACCCGCCGAGTAGCTGATTATACCGCAAAACTCTCCGCACTGAGTGACTACTCTGCCGCCGCTGCCTCGCTGAGCCCCTTGCCGCTTACTGTCTTGGACCCTGCGGAAAGCGGGTTTCTACCCCCGTGGCCCCTGGGCCGCTTGGCTCCCGACCTCACACTGCTGCAACCCTGCCTGACAACACCCAACAACCCACTTGCTTGCTGCGCCGCTCCTGACCGCGCAAGCTGCCGCCCTCTTCTCCTGACGATAAGAGCCCTTGCTTCCCCGCTCCCAAGTGCGGTCGGCTACAATCATCATCTATTTGTGTTTCATCCGTCACAAACTGTCATCCACACCGTCTTGGTAAGCCGAGGCTGAACTCTCCACCAAATGAACGCTCCCATGCCACTCTCCACATCTATACTTTGGCCGCTACCTGCAAGAATCTGGGATATGGCCCCATTTCTTCGCTGGCCGACGTAGCTGCTAGAACAGCCCTCCTCAAATTGTTTCACCTCGCTATAGTAGTGCGCTAGAGACCCATGGACCACATAGTAGAATCCCCGGCTGAGGTGAACTGGATGGACAGAGGCGGGCTGAGGACCAGGTGAGGGCCGCTGACCCCTCCCGGGCCATGCCAACTAAGTGTAGTTTCCGTGAGGTTCCCCACGACTCTTGGCTGGGGATGTCAGAATGTCATCTGGAGGAAGAGGATGACCTAGTCAACCAATCAAGAACCAACCTGGGTTGCTGAACAACACACTGCCAGCTAGATACAGCGGCAGTTGTGGCCTCACCGAGTGACCCCTGCTGCGACGTCCCCCGTTGCTGTGCTGCGACCTGTGCCCGTTCAGAAATGTTTGTGCCACTGCCACTCGCAGTTGCGAGAGCCTGCACCCTCTCTGTCTGACATACTTGTTTGTTCTAAATGTACAGACACTGTTTTGATGAAGCGAGTCTGTATATGATAAATATTACTACCCATGTTTTTTTTGACTCCCCAATGAACCCAGTAACAAGCTTTGGGGTAACCCTTAGGATATAAAGAGCGCTCCACAAATGGCCAGGAAAAATTACTTGTAAGTGTCCGTTTACAAGCACTGTGTGTTTTACAAAATGTAAAAGCAACAAACAGGCTTAATTGATACCTTCGCTGGGGGGTGAATATTATGCTTACAAAGAAAAATGTATATATTTCTGGTGTTGACAAAGATACGGTTTATTTTTGTCAGCAGCACAGCAGCAAAAACAACGCTTAATTAACCCCCTGGATGTAAATTGCGCATAGAATTTGAGCCGACCACAAACTAGTAGCTTTGTATCGTGTTACAATTGCCGTGTTTTCTACGCCACACAACAAGAGATACAGATGTAATTAGCCTTAGATTGTGTAATTAAGCTACCAAAAAAAAAAATATATATTAGTGCGTATGAAAAAAGACGGTTATTACTATTTTGTCAGCACAACCAGCACAGACCAAGCAATATTTAACCCTGGATGTAAATTGGCGCCAAAAGAATTATCCGCACAAACGAGTAGTCTGTGTTACAATTGCGTGTTTTCTGACGCCACACAACACAGATACAGTTGAATTAGCCTTTTGCGTTTAATTAGGCTACCAAAAAAAAAATATAAATATTTGGCCGTTGAAAAAGACGTATTTATATTTGTCACAGCACGTCACAAAACAACGCTTAATAAACCCCTGGATGTAAATTGCGCCAAAGATTTGAGCCGCACAAACTATTAGCGTGTGTACAATTGCGTGTTTTTTCTACGCCACAAAACAACAAGAGATACAGTTGTAATTAGCCTTTGCTTTGTGAATTAGGCTACCCAAAAAAATATAAATATATTTGGCGTTGAAAAAGACGTTTAATTTTTGTCACACACACCAGCAAAACAACGCATAATTTACCCCTGGAATTAAATTGCGCCAAAGAATTGAGCCGCACAAACTATTAGCGTGTTACAATTGCGTGTTTTCTACGCCACACAACAAGAGATACAGATTTAAATTTCCTTTGCATGTGAAGTAGGCTACCAAAAAAAAATATAGATATTTGGCGTTGAAAAAGACGGTTATTTATTGTCAGCACACCAGCAAAACAACGCTTAGATAACGCCCTGGATGTAAATTCGCGCCAAAGAATTGAGCCTGCACCAAACTAGTATGCTGTTACAATTGCGTGTTTTTCCTAACGCCACACAACAAGAGATTAGCAGTTGTAATTAGTCCTTTGCCTTGTGAAATTAGTGCTACCAAAAAAAAATTAATATTAATTGGCGTTTGAAAAATACGGTATATTTTTGTCACACACCAGCAAAACAACGCTTAATTAACCCCTGGAAGTAAATGGCGCCAAAGAAATGAAGCGCACAAACTAGTAGCTTTTTTTTGTAGGCGAGTGTTACAATTGCGTGTTTTTCATACGCCCCCACAACAAGAGATACAGTGGTAATTAGCCTTTCTTGTGAATTAGCTACCAAAAAAAAATATATAAATTTGGGCGTTGAAAAAGATACGGGTTTATTATTGTCGAGCACACCAGCAAAACAACGCTTAATTAACGCCCTGGATGTAAATTGCCCAAAGAATTGAGCCGCACAACTCAGTAGCTTGTAGCGTGTTACCAATTGGCGTGTTTTTCTACTACGCACACAACAAGAGATACAGTTGTAATAAGCCTTTGCTTGTGAATTAGGCTACCAAAAAAAAATATATATATTTGGCGTTGAAAAAGACGGTTATTTTTGTTCAGCACACCAGCAAAACAACTGCTTAATTACACCTGGATTGTAAATGCGCCAAAGATTTGAGCCGAACAAACTAAGTAGCGTGTTACAATTGCGTGTTTTCTACACCACACACAACAAGAGATACAGTTTTTTAATAGCCTTAGCTTGTGAATTAGAGGCTAGCCAAAAAAAAGTATTTATATCTGGCCTTGAAAAAGACGGTTTATTTTTGTCAGCACACCAGCAAAACAACGCTTAATTAACCCCTGGATTAAATGCGCAAAGAATTGAGCCGCACAAACTAGTGGGAGCTTGTTACTAATTGCGTGTTTTCTACGCCACACAACAAGAGATACAGTTGTAAATTAGCCTTGCTTGTGAATAAGGCTACCAAAAAAAATATATATATTTTGGCGTTGAAAAAGACGTTTATTTTTTGTCAGCACACCAGCAAACAAACCTTAATTAACCCGGTATGTAAATTTCACCAAAGAATTGACCGCACAAACTAGTAGCGGTGTTACAATTGTCGTGTATTTCCTACGCCACACAACAAGAGCTACAGTTGTAAATTAGCCATGCATTGTGATTTCTAGTGGCTACCGAAAAAAATATATATATAATTGGCGTTGAAAAAGACGGTATTATTTTTGTCAGTGCACGTCCGCAAAACAACGCTTAATTAACCCCAGGATGTAAATTGCGCCAAAGAATTGAGCCGCACAAACTAGTAGCTTTGTAGCGTGTTTACCATTGCGTTGTTTCTACGCCACACAACAAGAGATACAGTTGTAAATTAGCCTGTTGCTTGTGAATTAGGCTACCAAAAAAAATATATAATATTTGGCGATGAAAAAGACGGTTTTATTTTGTCAGCACACCAGCAAAACAACGCTTAATTAACCCCTGATGTAAATTGCAGCCAAAGAATGAGCCGCATACAAACTAGTAGCTTGTAGCGTGCTACACTTGCGTGTTACTACGCCACACAACAAGAGATACAGTTGTAATTAGCCTTTGCTTGAGAATCTGGCAACCAAAAAAAAATATATATATTTGGCGTTGAAAAAGACGGTTTATTTTTGTCAGCACAGCAGCAAAACAGACCTAATTAACCCCTGGATGTAAATGCGCAAAGATTGAGCCGCAAAACTAAGTAGCGTTGTTACAATGCGTGTTTTTCTACGCCAACACCACAAGGAGGATAAACAGTTGTAAATTAGCCTTTGCTTGTGAATTAGGCTACCAAAAAAAATATATATCATATTTGGCGTTGAAAAAGACGGTTTATTTTTGTCAGCACACACCATCAAAACAACGCATAATTAACCCTGGATGTAAATTGCGCCGAAAGATTGAGCGCACAAACAAGTAGCGGTAACAATTGCGTGTTTTCTCTACGCCACACAACAAGAATACCGTTGTATTACCTTTTGCTTGTGATTAGGCTACCAAAAAAAAATATATATATTTGGCGTTGAACCAGACGGTTTAATTTGGTCAGCACACCAGCACAACAACGCTTAATTAACCCCTGGATGTAAATTGCGCCAAAGAATTTAGCCGTGCGACAAACTATAGCTTGTTAGCAATTGCGTTTTTCCTACGCACAACAACAAGAATACAGTTTTGTAATTTAGCCTCTGCTTAGTGATTAGGCTACCAAAAAAAAAAATATTAAATTTTGGCGTTGAAAAGACGGTTTATTTTTGTCAGCACACCCCATCAAAACAACAACGCTTAATTAACCCTGGATGTAATTGCGCCAAAGAATTAGCCGCAACAAACTAGTAGCATGTGTTTACAATTGCGTGTTTTTCTACGCCACACAACAAGAGATACAGTTGTAATTAGCCTTGCTTGTGAATTAGGCTACCAAAAAAAAATATATATATTTGGCGTTGAAAAAGACGGTTTATTTTTTGTCAGCACACTCAAGCAAAACAACGCTAATTAACCCCTGGGATGTAAAATTGCGCCAAAGAATTGAGCCGCACAAAACTAGTAGCGTGTACAAATGCGTGTTTTCTACGCCCCACAAGCAGAGATAACAGTTGAATTAGCCTTTGCTTGTGAATTAGGCTACCAAAAAAAAATATATATATTTGGCGTTGAAAAAGACGGTTTATTTTTTGGGTCAGCACACCAGTAAAACAACGCTAATTAACCCCTGGATGTAAATTGCGCCAAAGAATTGAGCCGCACAAACTATTATCGTGTACATTGCTTGTTTTCTACTCACACAACAAGAAGACCAGTTTGTAATTATCCTTTGCTTGTGAATTAGGCTACCAAAAAAAAATATTATATATTGGCGTATGAAAAAGACGGTTTATTTTTGTCAGCACACCTAGCAAAACAACGCTTAATTAAACCCTGGATGTAAATTGCGCCAAAGACTTGAGCCGCACAAACTAGTAGCGTTTTTACAATTGCTGTTTTCTACGCCATCAGACAACAAGAGATACAGTTGAGTAAATTAGCCTTTGCTTGTGAATTAGGCTACCAAAAAAAAAATAGAATATATTTGGCGTTGAAAAGACGGTTTATTTATATTGTCAGCACACCAGCAAACAACGCTAATTTAACCCCTCGGATGTAAAATGCGCAAAGAATTGAGCGCACTAAACTAGTAGCTTTGTAGCGTGTTAACAATTGCGTGTTTATCTACGCCCCCAAAACCAACAACAAGAGGATAACAGTTGTAATTAGCCATTGCCTTTGTGAATTAGGCTACCAAAAAAAAATAAATATATTTGCGTGAAAAGACGGTTTATATTTTTTGTCAGCACACCAAGGCAAAACACGCTTAATTAACACCTGGAAGTAATTGCCGCCAAAGAATTGAGCCGCACAAACGTAGTAGCGTGTTACAATTGCGTTGTTTATCATACGCACACACAACAAGATATACAGTTGTAAATTATGCCTTTCTTGTGAATTAGGCCTACCAAAAAAAAAAAAATAATATTTGGCGTTGAAAAAGAACGGTTTATTTTTGTCAGCACACCAGCAAAACAAACGCATTAATAACCCCGTGGATGTAATTGCGCCAAAGAATTGAGCCGCACAAACTAGTAGACGTGGTTACAATTAGCGTGTTTTCTACGCCACACAACAGAGATACAGTTGTCATTAGCCTTTGCTTGTAATTAAGGCTACCAATAAAATATATATTATTTGGAGCGTTGAAAAAGAACGGTTTTATTTTTGTCAGCACACGCAGCAAAACAACCTTAATTAAACCCTGGATGTAAATTGCGCCAAAGAATTGAGCCGCACAAACAAGTAGCGTGTTAAAATTGAGTGTTTTCTACGCCACACAACAAGAGATAAAGATGTAATTAGCTTTGCTTGTGAATTAGGCTACCAAAAAAATATATATATATTTGGCGTTGAAAAAAGAACGGTTTATTTTTTAGTCAGCACACCAGCAAAACAACGCTTAAATAACCCCTGATGTAAATTGCGCCAAAGAATTAGAGCCGCACAAACTATTAGCTTGTTACAATTGCTTGTTTTCCCTACGCCACACAACAAGAGAATACAGTTGTAATTTAGCCTTTGCTTGTGAATTAGGCTACCAAAAAAAAAATATATATTTTTGTCGTTGAAAATGACGGTTTATTTTTGGTCAGCACAATTCCCAGCAAAACAACGCTTAATTACCCTGGATGTAAATTGCGCAATAAGAATTCAGCAGCCAAAAATGAAGTGGTATTTTGTATTGTTAAAAACGCTGTTATTCTTTAAATGAATACAACAGGAAACTTGCTTAGATCCCACTTGGATATTGAATGTATATGCAGCTGCGCAGTGGACGCACACTGATTTCATATCCAATACCCCAAAAAATCAGAATATAACATTCAGAGAACTAGTCTCTGAGACAAGCTGATGACACCCCGACAGAAATCGCTGTATAAAAATCAGTTTCTTCAGAAAGCGCTATCACCCGCAGTAAAAGCACCTTCCCTATCAGTACGAGTGAGAGGATGTGAGCTCCCAGCGTCGCGCCCGGACCCGTTATATAGGCGTTGACGTCACAGAATCCCGCCTGGTCTCTGATTGGCTTTCAGCACTGCACATGTCATGCAAGGCAATGCCCTTCTTCCTCCCAGAGTTGCTTTGCCCCATGTAGCGCCATGTGCTCGCTAGCCATTTATCAATCAAAAGCACACTTCGTTCACCCGAAGTACCCCAAAGTACGACTTCGTTCCGAACCGAAGTTTTCCTGAAATTCTAAACGAATTCCACTTCGTTAGAATCAATTCGCCCATCTCTAGCAATGACCCATCCTTCACTGCACAACTGTATAAGCAGCCTCTACCCACGTCCTCTGTCTCTTCACCCTTGTACAGTGTAACCATTCACAGTAAGTACAGGTTTACGATATTTTTTCCAGCTTACTTTTTGCAGGATAAAATAGACTTTTTAATGGTATGATTATTGTACTATATAATGTACTAGGAAGAAAAAAAATAAATATTTGTAGCGTGGAAAATAAAACAAAAAGCAGGTATGTTTGTGGGTGCAGCGAGTGAGATTGCTCCATACTCCCTTTCAGATATCATTATATTAATATATGTGAAATGTCGTTAAGGGTGACGACTGTTGTGATCTCTCCAAAAAAGTCTAGAGGGTGGCTAATAAAATGTCAATATTAGCAAGTTCAAGTGCAGAAATAAGTCTGCAGAAGCATGACTATATAACATGTAAGACCCAATCTAAATAAAGTGACGAGTGGCGCGACACCGGCGTGCAACCAAACGGGTGAATTGACAAATTCTTCTTCTGCGGAGTACAGCATGCAACCGCCTTCTACGTGATTGGGTCGTCCTTCGAAGCCCAGACTCGTGTTCTGATGCAAGTTCAGATTCTACTGATCTCTGCATTACATCTCTTCTGAAATTAGATTCATCTTCTTCCACGGGGATTACCAGCACTTCAGGAAAGTTTCCTTCAGTTCTAAAAGGTAAAAAGAAGAAGTTTTTACCAAAATTTTTCTAAAGCATTTGGTACTTGCCACATAAAAGGTTGGTAAGTAAAATGAGAATGTTTGGACTGGGGGAAAAATTTGCAAGTGGGTAGGTAACTGGCTCAAACATAGGTGGTGTATTAATGTGTACATACTCAGACTGGATCCCTGTTACTAGTGGGGTATCACAGGAGTCAATATGGGCCCTATTCTCTATAATATATATATATATATTATATATCTCAGATGCTAAAATTATTAAAGGAATCTGTATTTATCCTAATAAATATATGCTAGATCATTACGGAGGTTAAGGCCCGCTGGCATTCTGGTCAGCAACTGCAGAATCCAGTACGCCTCACGCAGACGCACTTTGTGCTGCCAATCTCCTCCTCTCACCGGACACTCCACTTTTTCTATCCCAAGCTACGTACATCCCCTTGCGTTTTTACTAAAATACCCCTCATTTTCCTTCTACCTACAGTGTAGAAAAAGATCCATGGCACTCCTTGAGATTGCATTAAGTGGTAATTTTATTTTACATTAGTGGTAAACAGAAAATTCTTATTCATCAACTCTCCATGCATATATACATACCCTTCTCCAAGAGGTACTCTGGGTCCTGTTTGTGCATATATGCATGAAGTTATATGAAGAGAAGTAATCCCATGATCCAACGTTTCCACCAGAGTTGGCCTTCTTCAAGAGGACCATGTGTCCTTGAAGAAGGGCAACTCTGACGGAAAGTTGGACTGTGGGATTACTCATCTTCATATTACTTTATGTATATGTGCACAAAGAGGACCCAGAGCCCCACTTGGAGAAGGGCATGTATATATGCATGGAGAGTTGATTAATAAAGAATTTTCTGTTTTTGTAGCCAGTACCTTCTCCATAAAAAATATCCATGTTTATTGAATCATATTAAAACTCCAAAAAAACATAGAACACGCCAGCTAACATGTTTCAGTATAACATAGCCCATGATCACAGCACCATAGGGATAGAATATCCCACCCCTAAGTAGCAGTTCTCATTAACTCCTTGATAGCATTGTTATATTGCAGCACTGCGGTTCTTATGGCTTGTTCACACTACAAGCTTTACAAATGTTATGCAATACAAAATAGATCAGCCAGTTCTCAGCATGTCAAAAAACACATCCATGTCATCGGTGATTACCTAATGCTGTGTGTCCAGCTGAACCGCTTTACCTTTATATATTATTATTTATATTTATTATCATAGATTACTTTATTTAGATGTACAATAATAAAGATAACATCATAACAGTAAGAATCACACTGTAATTAGCATTGCGTGTGCATTGCATATATTGCTTTATAAGTTCTTAATTATAGCAGTAATATGGAACTAGTATACAATACAGTAGAATCGGGACCTATAGTTCTTACCTTTCTGGAAACGTGTGTCGAGAATAAGGCTATGTTCACATGGCATATTTCGGGGCGTATTTGCGGACGTAATTACGTCCGCAAATACGTCCCGAAATACGTTTCAAATACATGTCACAAAGTGGTGGCACGTATTTCGCGTCATAAATACATTCCCTCATTCTTTATTATGGGGATTTAACGTCAAGAATATCGCCTTCCAAAGTGGACAGGGGACTAAATTTTACGATCGTATTTACATGGCGAAAATACGTAGCGGAAATACGCCTTGTGTGAACGATGAGCTGTATTTTACATTGGAATCAATGCTAATCTAATTGTTCAATATTTGAAACGTATTTTGGGATGTATTTGCGGACGTTTGTGAACATTGATAATATCTCTGAAAGACAAAGAATAGAGGCTAGACACAAAAAAACCTACGTGCTGCTCTTGTCAAAATCAACTCAACATCTAGATATGTTTTACTCAGGGACAAAGACTCTGATAAAACAACAAAAAAGCAAAAAATATGCTGCTAGTTTTTTTCTACTAGATCCAGTAAAAAAAAGTTTAGAAAAAAATATTAAAAATAAATATTTACCAATGTTACATCAGGATAAAATTTTGTCACAAATTACAATCACAGGAGGTAAAATTTGTCTCCAAACAAACTAATAACCTAAGAGACATATGACCATCTAGTAATTTTTCTAGTGTTAGAAATGACCACTCCAAAAACTGGCTTTCACAGAAGGGTTTTTAAATATGTGCGAGCAATAGATGCAATGTTTGCACATATGCTAACAATAAATGTAATCAATTTCTTTCATTGAAGTTAAGCAGAAAATATGATATACATAGCTTCTCAATATGTGATTTACATTATATACAGTCAACAATGTCAGCCAATATATGTGGCTTGTGCCACTAGAAAATTGAAAGCCACGACTACGTAACACATTGCAGATATACAGTCTAAGGATAGTAATCTGTCAGGTGCATCAAACCACTTTGTTGATTTTCACAGAGTATACAGTTTTTTTTCATTTTGGGCCATAGAAAAGGTAGATAAGACCATTAGGCTATGTCTATATTGCAGTGGACAAAATATGACCTGAAAACGAATTACTAAAAACGTTCATGAAACTGAGTTTTCTGTTCACTGCCTGTCAAAAGCAGCTGAAAAAAACGGCCGTTTTTTGCCGCAATTTGCATTTTTTTGCGCGTTTTTTACACGCGTTTTTTGCTTGTCTTCAAGTCTGTTTTTTAATGTACCTACACATTCTAATATCAGCAGCACACTATCAACTAAAAAAAAAAAGGACTAATCAAAAGGTCACAATAGTGAATATTTTTTAAAAAAAGCATCTCGCAACTTAGATACATTGAAAATTATGAGGTTCTTAGTTCACATTTTTGATCAAAACTGCTCAAGCCCAACCTTTGAACTTCAACGAGACCTCAATGCAGGTGGAGTCCTACACTCTGACGTTTTCCTCTCTCTAGGTCCCTTGTTCGAGACCTCCATACTTCAGGGAGTCAAGGCACAATCTACCTAGGTACACTGCAATAGATTTAAAACCTGAGAAAGATGGGTGGGAGAGCAAAAAAACAACGGAGGGCACCACCGCCCCTCCATACACAAACTAGAAAACGACACTTGGCCCTGCACATCTAAAAAAGTCTTTACTCTCTAGAGCATGGAGGTCTGAACAGGCCCTAGAGAGAGGAAAACGTCAGTGTAGGACCTACCTGCATTGAGGTCTCGTTGAAGTTCTAAGGTGGGCTTAAGCAGCTTTGATCAAAAATGTGAACTAAGAACCTCATCATTTTCAATATATCCTAAGTAGCAGAAATGTTTTTTGGTTTTTTTAATTCCTATGTGCCTTTTGATAGTTCTTTTAGTTGATAATGTGCCGCTGATATTGGAATGTGTAAGTAAGTACTTATTGCCACACTCCATCGTCCACTCTATGCTCCATCTTTTTCAAAAATATTTTTTTAGATGTGCAGGGCCAAGTGTCGTTTTCTTGTTTTTTAATGTTTGCATAAATTAAGCCATTTGATGTAACTCTGCCCTACAAAAGGGGAAATAAAGCACATCATTGACATTTATTTGTCATCTTGTAGTTCGTTTTAAACTGATTTTGGCGCTAATAAAGTTATCTCGCATTTGTTGCCAAAAATATGGATTTTTTTATGGATTGTGGCCCTAAAGTCCATTTTTTATGGATTTTGGTGCTAAAATCCGTATTTTTACGGATTTTGCCGCTTATAAAGTTATCTCGCTTTTGTCACCCAAAAGTAGTTTTTTTTTACGGAGTTTGGCCCTAAAATATGTTTTTTATGGATTTTGGCGCTAAAATAATTTTTTTAATGGATTTTGGCGCTAAAATAAGTTTTTTTATGGATTTTGGCGCTAAAATATGTTTTTATGGATTTTGCCGCTAAAATACTTTTTTTTAATGGATTTTGGTGCTAAAATAAGTTTTTTATGGATTTTGGCGCTAAAATATATTTTTACGGATTTTGGCGCTAACACACTTATTTCGCTTTTGCAGCAAAAAAATCTGTTTATAGAGGGATTTTAAAAGCCCCCCCCCGCCAAAATCTGTAAAAAAAAGTATTTTTAGCGAAAAAAGTATGAACTGCACAAAAATCGTTAGCGACCAAAGCATGATCATTTTATTCCGAACGGTATGAACAAGGACACATCAGAACACAGCACTCACCTGTATTTGATTCTCCTATAGAACATAATGGAGTGTCATGTACAAGCAACAAGTGTTATACCACTGATAAGCTTCTTTTCTTGGTGCAGAATTATTTCCTTTTTTTTAATAATTTTTATAATTTTTTTTTTTTACCTGCGGTAATGCCAATAGTTTCCCAACCACACTGCCACTCAACGCTGATCACTGATGAGCATCTGTTTATTTTTTTTAGGGGTGCAATGTTTTTTTCTGTCCTGTGAATGTCACTGAGTGATATCACTGATCAGCTGTTGGTGCAGCAACCTTTCTGCTGCCTTCAAGCTGTGGTCAATAATGCACATAACTGATCAGCATCTGCGCTCCATAAGTGGCATGTTTTTTTTTTTTGTTAAAAAAAATAAAAATAAGATTCAGTGGTTAGAAGTCTAGAGAACTAGATAGGCAGGGTGTTACGCCGTGTTCACACGGCTTATTCACACCGGATTTGCGAGCCGGATTGCGCTCGCAAAAAAAAAAAATCCCCCCCCCCGGGGTGAATGAAAGGGGCGGGTCAGGGCGGAGGCGCATCCACCGGCCCCATAGACTTCCATTACCACGCGCGTATTGCGCCTGGAATAATGTGCATGTCAATTGCCCTCCCTGCCGCGGCGTATTCTCCGAGCTGTGATTGACGCGACGAATCTCACCGTTCTCGTAAGAGAACGGTGGGAGTACCGTAATTACTCCGACGGATATGGCCGCCGTACAGCAACTGCAAATCCGTGGGAGGGGCGGGGGGGGAGCCAGCGGAGTCCCGGCGCCTAATTCCTGTGCGGACCAAAATAAGGCCATGTGGAAACTGGCCTTTAGAGGTTAACAGATTTTCCGCTGCGTTTATTCCAGCAGCACAATATAGGGTTAATCTCGCCCTGTGAGCTGGATAGGACAATGTGCTGGATAGACAGTTCTAATGACTAGGAGTATACTATGTAATAACTAGCCCCTCAAACTTCACCGCCTGTTTTTTCTATCCTACAAAGCGTAGGAGAGGTGTAAGGTTCAGAATGTCTACTCAAGATAAGTATATTTCTATTTTTATGTGGAGTCTTTTGTGGGAAATAATACAGCTTTGCTTATTAACTTGCTACATGCTATAATTTAAATAGCTTAAAGCTATGGTTAAGGCAGTTCAATTCACTTAGTGTGTTTTTATTTTGCAGGCTACGTACTGAATAGTGTATGTCTTTGTAAAACTGTGGTTGATGCAGTTTAATTCACACAATTTTTTCAGCTTTGTAGGCTATGTACTGAAATAGCTTTAGTTCTTAGCAAATGATATATTTTTACATCTAAGGGTGCTTTGCTTGGTGTTCTGATCTGCTGAATGCTATTACTGAATAGCTTATGCCTTGCAAACATTAGGTTACTATACTGTTACACAGGTTACACAGGTTGTATCCTCTTACCCTGCATGCTACGTTCTAAATAATATCTTATGCCTTTAGCATAAGTAAATAGTTTTATGGCCGTTTTGTTTGTCTAATGTGTACCTCCTGACAGCTTGGCATGAATCCATCTTGTCCCTAGCTCTGGCCTCATGAATGCATTCTGCTCTACAGTCTCTCTGCTTTTAATAAGTACACTCTGATTCTCATCTGCTCTGGATTCCAGTGGCGTTCAGCCTTGCCTTGCTTTGCATTTGGTTTAGTTCTGTGCCACCATGTGGTTGCTGTTGTTACTGCTTATGTTTTACATATATAATTATCCTACATAAAAATGATAAAATGTGTTGTGTGTTATGTAGGTGTTAATATAATAATCATATATATAGAATATATATATATATATATAAATGGTATAATATAAAATATAGTATATATATACAATAGATAAAATAAATATATAAATATATTTTAGTGCGATTGTTGTAGACGACGATATGTATCCCCGTATCTGCCTGAGTTCAGTGAAATAAAGCCCGAATTATTACTGGTGTCAGCCGGCCAGCAGGCCACTACACGTTGGTTATTTTTGTAAAGTAAGGCAGTAAAGCCGTATATTCGGAGCAGGGGGCTTTTATAGACGCCATGTCAGTATGAGTGGGATGGGATGACTGCCACCCACATACCAGTCCAGGCTTACCAGCCCTAGTAAAAGGCCACATGCTCAAGCAGAGGTGGTGGGCTCCCTTGCCTTGTCCAAAACTGCTCACAGTGAGCGAGCGTTGTATGAGAGCCAGAGCAGGGCCTTGATTCCAAAGAGAGAGACTGAGACCTGCATGCTGGTTTCCTTGCCCAGGGAACCATAGTAACAGTAATGTAACTTATACCCATGGGACCTATGGTTTTCAGATTGATCTCTTGGTTTGCTGAGAGAAAGGCCTATCCTGTTTATATTCACGTTCGTGTGGATTGCACCAATAAAACCTTGCCCGTGTTTCACACTAAGGACTAGCTTTCTATCCAAGTTTGAGCATAGTCCCTACAATAATATATACATATATGTAAACTGCTTACATAACTTGCAAAAAAAATAATAAGAGGACACCTAAACAACTACATGTAACATGAACAAATCAACCTACACTTCTGTGAAATCAGACCTGTCAGGCTATATGATCAATATCACTGTTTTCAATCAACTTCTCCTTGTTCCCTGCTGTTGTTGCAAATGGAACAAGACAACAGGTAGAAATAATATCAATTAGCAAGACATCCCTATATAGAAGTGGTGACCACAGGCCATTTCTCTGTTCTCATCCTTTTTGGCTGTTTTGGTCACGTTTTGTATTTTGCCATTGCTGTCACCCTAGAGGAATCATGAGGTGGTGTCTACAACCCACAGAAATTGTTCAGGTAGTGCAGCTCATCCAGGATGGCACATCTTTGCGAGCTATGGCAAGAAGGTTAGCTGTGTTTGTAAGCTCATGTCCAGAACATAGAGCAAATACCAGGAGACAGTCCATTACACCAGGAGATGTGGATGGGGCAATGACTTTGGAGGAGGCATTTCTTAGAGGCACTGCTTCTGAGTACCTGGTGGCATAATCAATGATGATCAGAATATAGTGGTGACCTCTAGGTGGTTTTACCATGGGCCCTACTAATCCTTTACTATTCTCTCAAAGGGTACCTCTATGAAAGCCAATTGTATCAGCAGTCTGTGAAATTTGGTGACAGGGAGGTTACCTGGCAAACGGGACAGTACTGGCAATAATCTAGAATTTCCCGGTAGCACCATGGCCAGTAAAATCGGAGTAGAATTCTCTCTACTGTCTTATCTGCCCACAAGTGTCCTCCCAACAAGTGGATGTGGGCCAAGTCTATTACCACACGTCTATAGAGTTTGGGAACCAGAAGTTGCTCCACTACTTCCTCACGGATTTTGGTCACTCAGTACAGCAAGTTCCCATTTACTGCAAAGTGAGGAAATCTTTCCTCTGCCCCTGACTCTTGGGGTACTCCATCAAGTACCAGCACGCTATTGAAAGTAGGTTTCATCCTGCAGTGGAGCTGTCCAAAAGTTTTCCAGGACATCCCTATGTCTAGGACCATCTTGTTTAGGGTTGACTCATCCTCACCGTCCCCCTACCATGATGGAGAACAGAAACTCAGGGACTACCTCATAGACATTGATCTCAGGGCTGTCTGGGCACGCTGGATTCTTCAGTGGTACTGCACTTTTCCACAGATCCAGAACAGAGGGCAATCCCTGCCAATTATCTCATTCAACAACCCCTGCACGATTCCTATGTAGTGTGACACCATACCCCGTCGGATTATAGAGTGACTTCGGTCACTGGGTACACTTTGGTATCCCTGTGTATGCACGTGACCCCCAAACTTTTCCCTGGAACCAACACATGTGGGATAAGGGCTGTCAGGAGAGTGATCAAGCTCCCCGAGTCCAGGAGTTCCATGATGGAAGTGCCATTCATCCTGACTGGACAGAGTGGGAGTCCTTTCTCAGTGTTTGAAACAGTGCTGCATGCTAGACATGCAAACATGGACATATGTCACACCACCGAACTGTCCATGGGTTCCAAGTGGAGGGGCCACTGGGCCGCTATATGCACCGAAGCATGGCATCTCCAACAGATGATCTCTCTGACGGTGGGTCTGGGTGTTGATTCTGGCATGCTCTTGGCCTTGGAACGGGCTTCCTTAGGGAGTTTAAGACCCTTTCTATGCTTTCAGAGTCACTCCGGGCATGCCAATATGAAGAGGTTAAGGGTACTAGGTCAGCCATGGAGTTCTCCACAGCCTGAAAGCTCTTCATCAAACTTACAAAGTCATCCCTCTATCTGGGGGTCTCCCAGCGCCACCCAGCACTGCACTGGCTTGGGAAGAACATGCACAAAGCGGTTTGTCATGATCCTCTTCATCATCTGGGTTGGGGAACAGACATCTGGCTGCAGCCATTTCTGGACGAGGTGCAGGAGTACGAACATTTGGGACTTTGGGGACTAATCCCTCCTGTGTCCCCACTGGTGCACCCTCGGAGCCCGAACTGTGACTGTTATGCCCAGGTGTGCCAGGATCTCCAATTTCAGTTTGGGGTTTTCCCTGGCATCCTGCAAAGATAAATCACAATAAGCCTTCTGCGGCTCGCATGTGAAGAACAGGGCCAGAACCACTGCCCATTGAACAGTTGGTAGTCTGTCTTGTTTGGCGAACCGCTCAAAGACGGTAAGGAAGGCTTTTATGTCGTCGTCTGGTGTCATCTTCTGCAGGGTGTCTCGTACCCTTTTCCGTTCAAGCTGACCGTTGTCCTGGCCTGGGGGGAGCTGGGGTCTCCTTCACCAAGATAGCTTCCTCAACTATGGCCATCTGTCTGACTTAGGAGCTGGTTGGTCTCCTGCAGCAATCATACAAACTTGGTGTGGGCTTGTTGCTGTTGGGTGCTGGCTTGCACCAGGTGCTTTAGCAATGGCTCCATTATACCAGTCTGGTCTTTTAGGGTAGCAGCTGCCTTAACCCAGGACATGTGGTCTTTTATTAAGGGGCATCTGAAGCACCAATTGTAGGAATAAGCTTAAATGAAAGTAGTCTTTTTGAGATGAATCACAGCAGACTTCATTTGTGCAATCCACAAAAACAGGACAAAAAAACAAGGCTTGCTTCAGCCAAAATTAACATGCAATAACATTCATAGCAAGATGCCACAGTACCGTATTTTCCCCTCCCAAAGTTAAGGGAACTACATACAGATCTCAATCCTCAGGAATTGCAAAGCCCAGCTCTGTTTCTCAAAGAAACACTTGCTTCCACAGAGCAATTCTGTCAGATAGGGAGCCACACCCCTCTCTCACGTAACCCTGCTGGCCTTTTGTAGGCCTTGCAATTCCTGTCCTGGAATGTGGGAGCAGTCATCCCACCCAGATCTTTTGACTGCTCCAGTAAAAACCCATCCTGGATAACGGCATTGCAGCCATACTAATAATATAAACGTGTCAGTGGCCTACTGCTGCTGATACCAGAGATAATGTATTTTTTACCCTCACCGAATTAAGGCAGTGACACACATCGTCCATCCACGATAAGCTCTTGTGCCTTCCTACAATACATATATATTTTTCCAACTATAAAAAAACTACATTGTTTTTAAAATAAACTGATGTCACTATCTCTTCTGCCTAAACTAAGCCTGCCTTTTTTATTATTTATGTTTTTGTGTAAGGTTGCCCACTAAAAAAGACATGAACAGTCTATAATTTTAGGGGTAGGTTAATTTTAACATTGAGAGATAGAATATCCAAAATAAAATCCAGAAAATAACAATGTATAAATTATCTAAATTTATTTGCATTTTGCAGTGAGAAATAAGTAATCCCTTTGGTAAACTAACTTTAATACTTGGTGGCAAAATCCTTGTTGGCAAGCACAGACCTTTTTTGTAGTTGATGATGAGGTTTGCGCACATGTCAGGAGGAATTTTGATCCACTGTTCTTTGCAGATCATCTCTAAATCCTTAAGATTTTGAGGCTGTCGCTTGGCAACTCAGAGCTTCAACTCCCTCCTTAAGTTTTCTATGAGATTAAGGTCTGGAGACTGGATAGGGCATTCCATGACTTTAATCTGCTTCTTTTTGAGCCACTCCTGTGTTGCCTTGGCTGTATGTTTTGAGTCATTGTCTTGCTGGAAGACCCAGCCATGACCCATTTTTAATATCCTGGTTGAGGGAATGAGGTTGTCACTCCGGATTTTACGGTACATGGCTTCATCCATTATTCTATCGATACGGTGAAGTAGTCCAGTGCCCTTGGCAAAGAAACACCCCCAAAACAGTGTTTCCACCTCCATGCTTGACAGTGGGACAGTGTTCTTTGGGTCATAGGCAGCATTCCTCTTCCTCCAAACACGGCGAGTTGAGTTAATGCCAGAGAGCTCAATTTTGGTCTCATCTGACCACAGCACCTTCTCCCAATAACTCCCAGAATCATCCAAGTGTTCATTGGCAAACTTAAGACGGCCTGTACATGTGGCTTCTTGAGTAGGGCGACCTTGCGGGCACTGCAGGATTTTAACCATTACGGCGTAATGTGTTACCAATGGTTATCTTGGTGACTGTGGTCCCAGCTGCCTCGAGATCATTAACAAGTTTCCCCCGTGTAGTTTTCGGCTGATCTTTCACCTTCCTCATGATCAAGGATACCCCACAAGGTGTCAATTGACAGTCATTTTGCATTTCTTCCATTTTCTTACTATTGCACCAACAGTTGTTTCCTTCTCACCCAGCGTCTTACTTATGGTTTTGTAGCTTTGTACAGGTCTATGATCTTGTCCCTAACATCTTTAGAAAGCTCTTTGGTCTTGCCCATGTTGTAGAGGTTAGAGTCTGACTGACTGATTGAGTCTGTGGACAGGAGTCTTTTATAAAGGTGACTATTTAAGACAGCTTTCTTTAATGCAGGTAATGAGTTGATTAGTAGCATCTAACTGGTTTGTAGGAGCCAGAACTCTTAATGGTTGGTAGCGGATCAAATACTTATTTCTCTCAGCAAAATGCAAATACATTTATATAATTTATACAGTGTGATTTTCTGGATTTTATTTTGGAAATTCTATCTCTCAATGTTAACTCAATTAACCTGCTCTTAAAATTATAGACTGTTCATGTCTTTGTCAGTCGGCAAACTTACAAAATCAGCAAGGGATCAAATAATTATTTCCTTTACTTTACATCACTTATCAGTGTTCACAGGACAAAAAAAATAATTAACAGACGCTGAGGTAGGGCAGAGATGCGATCGTTACTTTGAAGGGACTACAATGGACCGACCAAACAATTGCAGCCTTAGGACTGGTGGTGATTAACTGATTACAATTGCTGCAGCTAACCCACAGACAGAGGAAGGGAACTTCTTCTGCCGCTGCTGAATTCCTACCAGACAGCCCGAGCTGTCTGTGAAGTCACCGTGCCCGCAATGCACTGTGAGCATTGGAGACCAGTACAGAGCATTTCTGTTCTGCACTGTTCTCTATTGTATTAGTGATTTGAGGATCACTGATACAAATCTCATAAGGGGAAAAGTGAAAAAAGTGTGAAAAATTAAAAAAAAAACACAAACACAAAAATAAAATAAAAACACGTACCCTACCCTTTTCCTCTTTACAAATGCCAATTGCCCCAAAAAAGATCAAAAACAAAGTACACATATTTGGTATCGCTGCGTGCATAACAAACTGCTCTATAACTCTATCATGTTAATTAACCCGCATGGTGAACGCCATAAAAAGAAAATAAAATAAAAAATCAAAGAATTTTTTTTATTCATTTTTTTTTTCAATTCATCCTACAGCACATAAAATTGAATAAAAAGCGATCAAAAACTCATATAAATGCCAAAGTTATACCAATTAAAACATTGGTTCATCCTGCAAAAAAAGCCCTTACACAGCTAGGTATACAGAAAAATAAAAAAGTTATGGCTATCAGAAGATAGCAATGCATAATATATAGCAATACACAATAAAAAACCCTTTTTTTTTTTTCAAAGCTCTTCAATGTTAAAAAAACTTTGTAATCATATCGACCCACAGAGTAAAACTAACTTGTCATGTATACTGCACGGTAAGTGCTGTTACAAATAAAAAAACTACTATTGCAACTACGATTGATCAAAAGCCTTGTCCCCCCAAAAAATCAACCAATAAAAACATCAACTCATCCCACAAAAAACAAGCCCCTACACATCTCCGTACACAGAAAAATAAGAAATGTATGGCTCTCAGACTATGGCAATGCGAAAACTTGTTTTCCTTTTTCAATAAAAGTGTTTTTATTCTGTAAAAGCAGTAAAACATAAAAAAAAATTATAGAAATTGGGTATTACTGTAATATCGACCTGCTGAGAAAAGCTAGCATGTCATTTATGCTGCATGGTGACCGCTGTAAAAAATAAAAATAAAAAACACTACCAGGATTGCTGTTTTACGTCAAAACACCTCACAAAAACCTTAATAAAAAGCAATCATATGCACCCCATAATGGATCCAATCAAAACGTTAACTCATCTCGCAAAAAAAAAACAACAATGCTATAACTAGCTCCGTAGCTCCGTATACAGAGAAATAAACAAAGTTTTGATAAATGCATTTCTATTGTGTAAAGGTAATAAAACAGAAAAAACTATATAAAATTTATATCATTGATATTACACCAACTGACAAAATAAAGTTATCCTGTCACACTGCATGAACGCTGTAAAATTAAAACCCAGAAAACAATGACGATACTGTGTTTTTTTCCCCCCATTTTCATGGCGCAATGCTAAAAAAAAAACTATGGAACATCTGTGCACCCAAAATGCACAATACACCCCTAGACTCATCCATGAGGGGTGTTGAATTCAAAATGCGGTGACTTCTGGAAGGTTTCACCTGTTCTGCTACTTTGGGGGCTTTGCAAATGGGACATGGCCCCACCAAAATCTGCTTTCCAAAAGCCAAATAGTGCTCCTTCCCTTATACGCCCTACCATGCACCCGTATATAGGGTACTGCTGAACTTGGAAGAAATTGAGTAACAAAATTTGGGGTCATTTTTTCTTTTTTACAGGATTCCTTGTAAAATTAAAATTTTCGGCTAAAATTGCAGATTGTTTGAATTTTATTTTTCATTTTCTAATGCTAAAAAAAATTGTGAAACACCTGTGGGGTCAATATACTCACTTCACCCCTGGATATATTCCTTAAGAGGCATAGTTTCCAATATGGGGTCCTTTTTAGTGGAGTTTATTAAGTTTTAGCACCTTAGGGTGTCTGCAAACCTGTAATGGTGCCTAAATAAAATCGAATTGAAAAGAAGACCCCAAAGTCTGGTAGGTGCTCCTCCTATTCTTTTTTTTTTTGTAAACATAATTATTATTAAATTTTCAATAACAAAAACATACAATAACTGTCCAATAGATGAAGATACCACTTGATACACAAAGAAATATTATAAGGCATCATTAGTACAAATAAGAAAAGTACTAAGCGGCTCCATCTTCACTAAAGAAAGAAAACAAAAAATAATTAAAAAGTAAACCCCCCTCCAAAGAAAAAAAAAACCCCAACACAAAACAGTGGTATCCATACGCAGTTATGTATAAGAGACATAATCACATACACCTATGAAATCAAGTAAGGTCTGGGATAAAAGGTGAAAACAAATACTGTGCTGATACAATGCTGCGAGATCGTCACACGGCCCTCGTCCCCTAAAGTCCGAGGGAGAGAAATAGATAGAGGACAAATTCACCCCAACTTTGACGCACAGCTACCAAGGGAGTATCCAGGGCATGGTGTCAGGATATGGCTGAGGTAAAGCTCCCAGGTTATGGGGAGCAGACATCCAAAGCCCCCAGTGTGCCCGCTAGTTGAGAGGAGAGATACCAGGAGGTGTAAAAAAAAGGCTGCATGATCTCCTTGATCTCCTGGGGGGGTGTAAAAGTTAACTATAAACTCCTGCCATTTTTTGAAAAATTTAGAGCATTGGGTTTCCTTAGTCCTGATAATGTCGATTATGTCCATTTCGAGATGATGTTTTACTACCCGGATCACTTCCTGAAATGTAGGGACGGTTGGTTCCAACCATTTGGCCAGGAGGCTTCTTTTAGCCGCTAATAAAAATATATGCAGAATTGGGTGGTTCCTGAAATATTGTGGTAAATTATGGAACAGGAGCTGTGTTGGCTCTAAAGTATAAATGACACCGAAACTTAAGATTCAGGGTTTGTATGACTGTCTCCCAGAACTTCATGGTTTCCACACAGGTCCATATACTATGGACAAAATCCTGATTTCTAACCTCATCATTTAACCCTTTTTGCTTCTGAAAAAAGGAATAACTCCTTTTTTGTTATCAAATCTGATCGGACCTCTAATCCCTGATGAAGCCAGGTTAGCTGGCGAAACATGTCGGGCAGGTCAGATATGACGTTTTAAATTGTGATTTCTCACCTCTGTCTAGAAGTGTCACTTGCTGCAGATGGTGTCACAAGGGGGCCTTATTTGTTTTGTGTCCAAGAGATTAGGGACGACTGCCCAGGTAGTAGGCTTGGGATCCCGTACTGGAGCTAGTACTTTGCTATAGATATAAGGCTCTCCCGTTAATAGGTGATGCTCCACCAGATTTGATAACAGAAATGGAGTTATTCCTTCTTTCAGAAGCAAAAAGGGTTAAATGACGAGGCTAGAAATCAGGTTTTTAAATAGTGTGTATAGAGGTTAAGAGTTATACATAATAAAAGTTACGTTTTAGTGTTTTACAGATAGAGAACTGATAGAGTTTAAGTTTGCCTACGGCAAAATAGTAAATACACTTGGGCCAGGACGTCAAACGGTCTGGACAAGCTGGATGGGGGGGGGGGGATATTAAAGCCATAAATTGCGGAATGGGCAATTCTAAAGAACGTGTCCCTCCACGTCTCATTAACTATATATTTATGGATCTTCAGCCATCCCTGGAGAATTGTAGTAGAGATCTCCTGGTTAGGGTAGACCTTCTCCCACTTAGCAAAAATCCTGCAAGGCCCCTCGTCTTCTGAACCCCTACGAAGACCAGCATATAGCGCTGATAGAGAGTGGTCTGTTGAAGAAGTAGGGCCGATAACATTATCAAAAGCATTCAACTTAAAATGAGACGGCCTCATGTCCTTACTTCTATAAAAACTCACTATTTGGGAGTAAGCCAAAAAATGCGATGGTGGCAAGGAATATTTTTGAGATTATTCTGAGAGAGAGTAAATCCATTGGTGGGAAGGGTGAATAAGCTGGAATATAGTTAAAATCCCTTTACTCCTCCAGACTTTAAATTGGGGGTTATCAAGGCCAGGTTTGAATTCTGGGTGTCCAGAGATAGGAAGGTATCTACTGGTCTGGTAGGGCAGAGAGAACAGGGTTCTACAGGCCTTCCAGGCTCCGATCGTGTCCCTCACAATGAGGCTATGCTTCGCCACCTTAGGAAGAGCAGAATATTTGGTATGAAGAAGGCCTGGAAGCGTCCATGGGTGAACCAGTGCCGCCTCAGTAGAGAGATTGGAATATCTGGAAGACTGTTTAACCCAATCCGATCCGTGACGCAGGAGGCTGGCTAGATTATACAACCTCAGATCCGGCAAATTCAGCCCCCCCATCCCTTGGGAGGATCAATTTCGCTAGGGCTATCCGGGGGCGTTTTTTATTCCATAGGAAAGAAGTGAAAGCGGTATAAAGTTGGCGGACATCTTTATGTCTAAGCAATAAGGGGATTGTTTGTAACAAATATAGTATTTTTGGGAACGTCATCATCTTGAGAAGATGAGCCTTAGCAAGCAAGGGGAGCGGAAGATGCATCCATCGTTCTAGTTCCTTACCAATTTTGAGGAACAGAGGGGGGTAATTGAGGTGATAAATGGACTCAGGGGACTTACCGATATTTATTCCCAGATACTTGATGGAGGCACCCGCCAGGGATATAGGTAAATTGTGAAGTCGATGTGAAGAAGGTGAATGAGCAGGGGAGAGATCCAACAATTCTGACTTAGAAACATTAACCTTGAAGCCCGAGAAAAGGCCAAACTCATGTAACAGATCTAGAGCTATCGGAACCTCCACCAGTGGGTCAGATAGATAAATCAGAAGATCATCAGCGAATAAGGAGACCTTAATATTGGATGAACCGATATTAATGCCCAGTAGATCTGGATTAGCGGCCAGGGCTCTGGAGAGCGGCTCTATGGCCAAATTAAACAGTAGGGGGGATAATGGGCATCCCTGGCGAGTGCCTCTCCACAAATGAATGGCCCTAGAAAGAATACCCGGGGTATAGATCTGGGCGCAGGGATTGGTATATAGTGAAGAGATATAAGAACGGAAGACCCCCTGGAATCCGAATCCGCCGGAGCTCCTCCTATTCTGAGGCTTGTGGTTGAGCCAAATAGCGCACTAGGACCACATATGGGATATCTCTAAAAATGTCAGAATCTGGAGAATTAATAAGAAGTTGCATTTCCCTTGTCACATCTATCATGTTCTTGTGAATAATGGATAAAAATTGAAACTCTGCAAAAAAAAAGTGAATTTTTTAAATTTCACCCCCACTTTGCTGCTTTAATTCCTATGAAATACTTAATGGGTTAATAAACTACCTAAATGCTGTTTTGAATATTTTAAGGGGTGTAGTGTCTTAGATGGAGTCATTTATGAGGGTATCTACCATACAGGCCCCTCAAAGCCATATGAGAACTGAACTAGTCCCTAAAAAAAAATGTATATTGCAAATTTTCTTGAAAATGGGAAAAATTACTACTAAGTCCCCTAATGACCTAAAAAAATAGACATGAAAAATGCCAACATACAGTAGACATATGGTAAACGCTAGTTATAAACTATTTTGAGTGGAGTAACTGTCTTACATGCGGAAATTTTTGAAGTTTGAAAATGGTAAATTTTTCACGATATTTTGATATTTTTCACAAATAAATTTTTGGGACCAAAATTTCTTACCAACAAAGCACAATGTGTCACGAGAAAACATTCTCTGAATCACATAGATAGGTAAAAGTGTAAAAAAGTTATTCTCACATCCTTTATTATATCCTAAACCACTGCTGAACCAGAAGGGTTAATAATCTATTTGGTCTTTCTTTTACATTTTCCCATCATTGTGATCAAATAAATACCATGTCTGCCTCCATAATCACACAGACCTACCGCAAAGACACTTCTGGAAATTTGATGCTACACGCTAGATCCTGTCATCCCCTCCACACCAAAAAAAGCGATTCCCTATATATAATTGTTCTGATAATCTTACTTTTTCTAAGGTATCTAAAAAGCTTACGTAGCACCTTAAACAATGCAGTTTTCAGATTGGATGCTTGATGCGGCCACTTTTTTTTTCTACCACTTTTTCCACCGAGTTTAAAGAAATCTCTAAAATTGTCATAAATACTTACTTGCATTGTATCATGATCCTATATATCATCGCATTTTGCAGCAGGGATGTAAATTTGTATCAAAAAAGGCTCCCACTGGGAAATATTCTTTCCCCCTCCTTACTGCCTTCCTTCAATGTCAGTAAACCTATGTGGCTTAAACATACAGGCAGTTTGAAAGGTGGTAGTACTAAGTGTATTTGCTGCAGATTTGTTAATGTTTCACATAATTTTTGCTCAGTGGTAACGAATACTACTTACAACATAGGCAGTTATATGAACTGCATCACTTACTATGTTGTATATTTAGTTACCTGTTCATTCTGCCGTTTTCAATATGTCAGCAGTACCTCTTTTCCACTGAAAATGAGGATACGCCGTCATTTATCTGACATTAATACTCTTTGTCAGATTTCAGCAGTTTCCACTGTGTTAGTGGCCACTCTCGCGACACATCGTCACTCACAATTCAAGGTATAGAGAGAGTATTGGCACCTGTACGCGGAGGGGATCATCTCTATAGTTACAGAGCCATGAGGCTTTTTGGATGTTTGTTTTGAAAACAATATGTTCAGTTTGGTTTAAATAAATGTTCAGATTTAGGGTATGTTCACACGATGTTTTGGATCCGTTTTTTGATCAATTTTTCACTAGAAGAAGAACGTATTGAAAACTGCATACCAAAAACGTATCCAAAAACGCAGCAGCTGATGCTTTTTTGGATGCGTCTTGCATGTGTTTTTGATGCGTTTTTCAGATCCGTTTTTCAATATTTATACACAGGTTGCAGTTTAAAAAAGTAGAATCTTAAGAAATATACTTTACCCTTACATATGTATGTATGTAAAGGTATTTAATATACTAAATCGGCCCCTAGAGGTCTCATTTGATCTAAAGAACTGTTTGAACTTTAGTAACCTAATGTCCTACATTTTCACTTTAGTTCTAGTGTAAGATGATGCCTAATAGAGGGCACTACAACTCCAAGCATTTTACATGTTTCCTACGAAGCCTAATAGATGGCGCTATAACTGCAAGCATTTTACATATATTTCCTACGAAGCCTAATAGAAAGCGCTATAACAGCAAGCATTTCACATCTGTTTCCTACGAAGCCTAATAGAGGGCGCTATAACTGAAAGCATTTTACATGTGTTTCCTACTAAGCCTAATAGAGGGCGCTATAACTGAAAGCATTTTACATGTGTTTCAGATGAAGCCCAATAGAGGATGCTTCCAGCATTTTACATGTGTTTAATCTTATAAATCGCTTTTTGTATGTATTATATAAAAGCAGCTTTTTAGTATAGAATGGGTGTTTATAGAAATTATAGAAGTTTTAACTAATTAATAATGTTTTAGATAAATATATTATAGAATGTTGATTGATTTTAGTATTATACTGAAACCACTCAACATTCTATAAGCTATTTATCTAAAACATTAATACATTTATTAGTTAAAACTTCTATAATTTCTATAAACACCCATTCTATAGTAAAAAAAAAACTGCTTTTATATAATTCAATACATATAAAAAGCGATTTATAAGATTAAACACATGTAAAATGCTGGAAGTGCCCTCTATTGGGCTTTATCTGAAACACATGTAAAATGCTGTTAGCTCCCTTAATTGGGCTTCCTCTGAAACACATGTAAAATGCTGTTAGCGCCCTCTATTGGGTCATTAGGTTACTAAAGTTCAAACAGTTCCAGATAAAATGAGACCTCTAGCAGCCGATTTAGTGTATTACACTTCAAATTTTAATCCAATGTGTTTTTCGGATGCTCATTTTGGATCAAAAGCACATCCAAAACGTACTCAAAAGTATATTGCACTTTTGGATCCATTTTTTGGGCTCCAAAAAGCGCACTTCGTTGTTTCCTATGGGGATTTCACTTGCGTAAAACCCAAGTAGAATTGACGTGTCAATTCTTAAAACTAATCCGAAAAGCGCATTGAAAAGACGCAAGTAAACACGCAGCAGCGATCACTCATCTGAACGGAGATGTGTGTTTTACATTGAAACCAATGTAAATCACACTGCACATTGTTCGATAAATTTTTTTGGGTCCGAAAAACAGATAAAAAAACAGATATGAAAAATGTTGTGTGAACATACTATTGTTATGTGTTATACTATTGATATGTTATACTATTAAATTATTTCCTAAAAAGTGTTTTCTATTTAACATGATCTGATTTCAATATGTAAATGGTTGAGTTACTTCATACACTTGAGTACTATGAGTATGAATAGAACGACATTGTTCCAGCAGGACAACTACCCAAAGCACATGTCGAGATTGACGAAATCTTTCAATGACTATGAAGTATAGTTGAAGGATTCAGGCCGTGTTGAAAGCCAAAAGGTGGATTTACAAATACTAACAAAATAATAAAAATTTAAATTTAGATTTTTAGTAGCACAACAGTAACAATGCAATTACATGAAAAGAATCTGAAAAACTATGTATATGCTAAACACTTGCAAGTTTTGTATGAGATAGCTAAGATAGTTTCTATAAAATGATAGAAGTCTCTTGTTCAAAGCTGAGTGCGATATGGACTTTGAAAGTAAAAAGTTCAAAACACTGTAACCCTTTTGCTTCTCAGTGAATTTACACATTTAGTTAAAAATATAAGTTATTCTTACCGTTGGAGATTAATGTTTTGCAGGGGCTCCTTAAATTCCAGGGATTGCTTTCTCTTTGAGGTAATGGATTCACTTCTTTCCGGACACACCGGATCCTCCTCTTTAACAGAAACATCTGTCAGAATTTGAAATGGAATATTGGGAAAGCATTAACAAAATGTTATGCAAAATATAAGACTATACTTACTAGCTGCTTAACTTCATTAAAGTGGTTTTTTTTCACTACTTTGGCTTTTTTGGAACAGCGTGCCATCGGATTACCTTCCCACACAAGACATGATCCGGGAGTTCCAAGCAGTTGTCATAGCAGCCGTGGATTCAAATTTTTTTTCATGCCAAAAATACTGAAATGAAGCTATTGAGAAATTCCCCCTATCATTTGAAAATTTTGAGATTTCTTTTAAATTTTTCTATTAAAAATACCTATAAATTTTCCCAGGTTTTTTCATAGCTGTAGAAAAAAAATTAGTTTGACTCTTATTTTTTTTTGCCCATTTGACTTGCTATTAGTAAGTGATTGACAGCTGTCTATTTTTTTGCCCCATCGGTAGTCAACATGATAATAAAATGTAACACACCTAATTCAAATAAAGCATGGCGTTCTCTAGGCCCACATATAATATAGAATTATACAATATTAATTCATCCGTGCAAATCATGTATACTTATAAATGCTGATCGTTTTCCTGGGGGATCTTCCAGCAAGACAATGCAACAGGTCAAACAGCTAGAAATGTCCAACAAATGATTGGAAGAGCATGATCAAGATGTCTAAGTACTAATCTGGCCCCCAAATTCCCAAGACTTGAACTCAATTGAGAATTTGTTAGACTACCTCAATCATTGAGTTCACTCTATGACTCCTCCTGTGCGCATATTCCAGCTGTTGTGGGATGCAGTCAGCATGGCTCTAGATACCTGTGACAACCTACCAGGACTTTATTGAGTCACTCCCAGCCCGCCCAGCTGCTGTTTATGCTGCACACAATATTCACTCTTTATTTTAGCTGGTGGTCATAATATTTATAATTTGTACAGACCCAATAGTTCTGCCAGTTGAGCTTGTTACACTATATTCAGTTTTAACAATCCTCACTAATCTGTAAGGATTATTTCCACCTTAGACATTCAGGCAGGGGCATAGCTAGGTAGTTATATCTGGGGCACAAGACCTAGATAAAACTGCCGGTGCCCCAAACCTTGCCACGCTCCAGGCCACTGCCGTGGGCATGGAGCGCAAACAGTCTGTTCAACTGTACAGCTGAAGGCTTCCGTAGAGCAGAGAGTGAGCGTTCCCTGCTCAGTGGAGTAACCCAACGAGCCGGTACAGGAGGCGAGTATGTCATCATGCTGCCTGCGCGGCGTGATGGCGTCATGCTGCCTGTGACGGAAAGAAGACGGAGCCGAGCAGGAACGGTGGAAAGGTGAGTACAGTCATTTTTTAATTTTATTACCCTGCCTAGCTATAATGGGGGCATGTTACCCTGTCTAGCTATAATGGGGGCCATGTTACCCTGCCTAGCAATTTACTGGGGACATATTACCTGCCTAGCAATTTACTGTGGCCATATTGCCTACCTAGTAATTTACTGGGGCCATATTACCTGCCTAGCTATAATGGGAGCCATATTATCTGCCTAGCAATTTATTGGGGCCATGTCATCTGCCTAGCAATTTACTGGGGGCCATATTACCTGCCTAGCTATATACCGGGGGCTATATCACCTCCCTGGCTATATACTGGTGGCCATATTAACTCCCTGGCTATATACTGGGGGCCATATTACCTCCTTGGCTGTATACTGGGGGCCATATTACCTCCTTGGCTGTATACTGGGGGCCATATTACCTATCTATATCCTGGGGATCCTAATGCATACCAAAACTGGGGGCCCTATTACCTGCCTACATGTACTGGGAGTCCTATTACCTACCTATATGTACTGGGGGCCCTATTACCTACCTATATGTACTGGGAGACCCTAATACCTACATGTATCTACTAGGAGGCACTATTACTTACCTATCTGTACTGGGAGGCCCTGTTACCTACCTATATGTACTGGGTGCCCTGGTACCTACTTAAATGTACTGGGGGGGCTATTATCTCTATATACTGGGGGCAATATTACCTATCTATACTGGAGGTCATATTTAGAGATGGGCGAATCGATTCTAACGAAGTGAAATTCGTTTAGAATTTCAGGAAAACTTCGATTCTGTACGAAGTCGAAGTTTGGGGTGATTCGCGGGAACGAAGCGTGCTTTTGATTGATAAATGGTCTGCGAGCCCCGGGCCCGTTACAGGGGGGAAAAAGGGAACTCGGGAAAGGGAAGAAGGGCTAGTTGCGGGACATGGGCAGAGGTGAAGCCAATCAGAGCCCGGGCGGGTTCTGTGACGTCACCCAAAATATATAAAGCCCGGGCCGACGCTGGGGTCATACCGCTCCATTTCGGGTGGGGAAAGGGTGCTTGCCGGGTTTGCTTGTGTTAGTAATACTAAAGATTCATTTTTTAAACAGAAATTTTTTGGGGGGTGTCACAGCTTTCAGAGTTGCTTCAAATTTTGATTTTGTGGGGTTTTGGTTTTGAAGCCCCATTTGGGGCTTCCCAAAAGGGCAGCTGCATATACTTTTTTAAATGCTATTGCTAACAGCACATTAAATTTAATAAAGGGTTACCCAAAGCCTTTTTCCTGTTGTATTCTTTTAAAAAGAAACAGCTTTTTTAAACCAATACAAATACCATTTAAATTTTTTGGGGGTTTTTGAAAATTTTTTTTGCGCAATTTGATCCGGGGTTAATTAAGAATTGTTTGCTGTTGTGGTCCCCAAAAAGAAACGTTTTTTTCATGCCAAAAAAAAAAATTTTTGTTGGGGAAAATTTCAAAAACCAAAGGGGTTAATTACAAGTTTTTCGTTTGGTTTTCCGTTAAAATCCCGCCATTTTAACATGTAAAAAGCGGGGTTAATTGTTGGCAGCATATTTCTTTTGGGGCCAATTTACATCCAGGGGTTAATTAAGCGTTGTTCTGCTGTTTTTGGTTAACAAAAAAGAAACGTTTTTTTTACCCCCAAAAAAAGACTTTTTTCCCTGAGCAAAATTCAAAACCGAAGGTTAATTACAAGTTTTTCTTTTTTGTGTACCAAAAAATTACACCCCCTTTTTTCAACGTAAAAAGCTGGGAAATTTGTTGGCGGGGCTTTTTTCTTTTGCCCCAATTTTTACATCCAAAGGGGTTTAAAAATTAAAAGGGTTTTTTCTGTTTGTGGTAACTAAAAAAAACTTTTTTTTCACCGCCAAAGAAGCCCATTTTGCCTGTTAGCATAATTCAAAAACCCCAAAAGGTTTTTTAAACCCTGTTTGTGCTTTTATTTTCCCATTTAAAATACACCAGTTTTTTTTAATTGGACTTACAAAGTAAATTTTTTCCGGGCCCATTTTGGGGAGCGCAATTTATACCCAAGGGGTTTTCCCCAAAAGTTTTTTAGGGGTTCTTTTGGAGTAAAATAAGGGTGTGTTTTTAAATCATATGCGATATCTTCATCAAAAAGTGTTTTTAAAATTTTAAAAACAAACAGTATGGGGGGGGGGGGACAAAAGGGGTTTGGGGGGCAGGCTTTTTTACCTGCGAGTGGAAAGTGCACAAAACAACCGGGGAGGGGCCCCCCGGTCGCAAACAGAAAAGGGGAGGGTGGGGCTGCGGGGGACTCGGTGGGGCCCAAAAACTGCCTGTCATTAGGGGCCCGTTTTTGACCAGAAACCCCAAGGGGTTCTTGATTTTGGGGTTGACTAGGTAATCCACTTCCCCCATGACATCGGGACCCCCCCAGAAAAGGAGTCGGTGGGATAGTCAGACAAAACCCCTTTAAAGTTGGCTTGGAAAAAGGAGGGGGTTTCACGGCCTCCCCTGCCCCTTCCCCCCGCCTTGTCCCACCCCGGTTCCCTCACCCAAGAAAATTTATATGTGGTCTGGGTCAGCGCACTTAATAGCGAGGATAAAACTTTTGTAGAGTTTGGGAAACAGGTAAAAAAGGGGGGCAACAAAAAATAAAAAAAGGACGGGGGTGAGCTCACCCGGGTCAGTATGACCCCCTTTTTCTATTTTAACCCACTTTTAAACCAGAGGGCCCAAGGGGGAACCAGGGGGGAAACCCTGGTTTGAGCAAGATTTTTCCCCGGGTTTTTTTTGCAGAAATTGTGGATCTAGAACCAGGCAGATTCCCCCTTTTTGATGGGAAATCAAAACAGTTTTCCCGGGGAAAACCGGGAAAGTAGCCCGTACTCATATTTGAAGTTCTCCCACTTCTTGCAAAAAAACGCTGAAAGTTAAAAGGGGTTTTCCCTGCCGCCCAAGGTTTAAAAGGGATATGAAAAACGTTCCCCTCAACTAAAGGTTTGATATCAGAAATTTTTTCCATATACAAAAACCCACACCCCAGGGGAAACCCCATCTACACCCAAATATGCCAAAGGGGAAAGGGTTTTTATAGGGGGGACAAATCACCGAGAGGGGAAAGGGACCAAAAAATGGAAGGGGAGCCCAGGGCATCTATCTGTAAACGTTTACAGAGAGGAACCCAAAATAAAATAAATTTAAGTTAAAGGGAACCCCCCCCCCCCCCCCCCCCCCCCCCCATCATTGTTACACAAAAATTTAAACCCACAAATTCCCCGATTATTGCTGGGGCTGTTTAAGCACCCGGGAAGGGGAAATTTATATCATATTTTTTGGGAATTTTCAATCATCCAAAATTCTGGACAAAAGTCCACAAGTTCATAAAAGGCTTTTGGGGATAAGGTTTTTCAAACCCAACCTTTTGTATTTCTAAAATTTTTTCCCAAGAGTATGTGGGAAAAAAAAACCAAAATGAAATTGTCTTGGTATCCCGACAGCGACCCAAATGCTTAGTTTTTTTTTTTTCTGGGAAAAGCACAGAAACCCCCAAAACATGCAAGATGTGTATCATAGACTTAAAATCCAAAAAGGGGATTGGAATTTTTTTAAAAAGGGGGTAATAAACAAACCCTGGTTAGCTTTGATGTTATATGGCTGCCCTGGGATACATTTGTGGCCATTAAAGAAGTTTAAAAAAGACCTAAATTTATGACCTTCAAAAAAAAGAGCATATAGTTTACCCATAAGGGTGTTTTCTGTACTGCCCTTTCCCCTACCTCTTGTGTGTTCCCTTTTTCCGGGCTTTTCATGATAATGAATCTTTTTCATGATGTTAAGACCAGTTCTATATGTACGACAGCTGTAATAAGCCTGGTTGAATCATCTTAAGAGGCTAAATACTGCTCATTATTGATTTAGTGATTTACTGCATCCGAATCACAGCTGTATAATGCTTTATGCTTTTTCTGTAAGCAATATTTATGTTATTGGTTATCATAAGACTGTATTTTTGAATGTGTTTTCTTTGAAACTTGTCTAAATAAAAACACAGTTAAAGAAAAAAAAAAAGGACTGGGTGGACTACAGTACCCAGAAAGATTGACAAGATTGGGGTTATTTAGTTTAGAGAAAAGAAGGCTTTGGGGGGACATAATAAATATGTTTAAATACATCAAAGGTCAATATAGAGATCTCTCCCAAGATTTATTTATACACAGGGCTGTATCTAGAACAAGGGGGCATCCTCTACGTCTTGAGGAATGAAAGTTTTACATAAAACATAGAAAGGGATTCTTACTGTAAGAGCAGTGAGACTATGGAATTCTCTGCCAGAGGGACTTGTCATGGTGAATTCAATAACAGAGTTCAAAAAATGGTTTAGATGCATTTCTGGAGCGTAATAATATAACAAGTTATAGTGTCTAGGATTCAGGAGAGTGGTCATTGATCCAGGGATTTTTCTGATTGCCAGATTGGAGTCGGGAAGGAATTTTTCCCTAAAATGAGGACAATTGGCTTCTACCTCATTGGGGTTTTTTGCCTTCCTCTGGATCAACACCTTAGCACAACAGGCTGAACTAGATGGACGTCTTGTCTTTTTTTAGCCTTACAAACTATGAAACTATGAAACAATTTGAGGAGGGCAGTCAGCAGCTACTTGGCAGCGAAGAAATGGGGCCAATATCCCCTGCTTCTTGCAGTAGGCGGCAAAGTCTAGATGTGGAGAGTGGCATGGGAGGTCATGTTATGAGGGGTCAGCTCTGCATACCAAGCCCGGGTTTTGATGGGGAAGACACAGTGACGATGAAACACAAATCGATGATGATGTAGCCGACCGCACTTGGGAGCCGGGTGAGGCAAGGGCTTCATCATCGTCAGGAGAAGAGGGCGTCAGCTTGCGCATCAGGCAGCAGCGCAGCCAGCAAGTGGGTTGTGTGGCCGTGAGTCAGCAGGGTAGCAGCAGTGTGAAGTTGGGAGCCAAGCGGCCACAGGGTAGAAAACCCGCTTTGCAGGTCCAAGAAAGTAGCGGCACAGGGGCTCAGCCGAGGCAGCGGCAGTAGTCACTCAGTGCGGAGCTTTGGGCGGGTAAATCAGTACTCGGTGGTGGGGTGGCGGTTCTTTGCTAAGACACCGGGGACCCGAATATGGGTATATGTAGAATCTGTGGGCAGAGAGTGAAGCGTGGCCAGGGAGCTAACGTTGGCACCACGGCCCTGTGGGATAGTGGAACAGCCGCATTGTATTTACTCAGTAAAATCATATGTGTGACTTATTATTGTAAAGCATTCTGTTGCATTCTGGTGTTTGGCCACAAGATTCACTGTCTCTGGAAACTGTTGTATGCAAATGATAGACAAGTGATAGAGACATGTGACTGGAGGCATGAGGCAGCGGCCATGTTTTGGGAAGAACAAGAAAGACAAAGAGAAAGCAGGAGGGAACAGAAGCTGGCTGAAGATTGATGGGATTTTCTGCTTTCCCTTTGGGCTCAAAAGTGTGAGAACCCAGAGAGAGAGGAGTGTAACTGTGCGCATTGAAGCTGTTGTCAAAGAAAGACCCACAAAGGAAAGGACCCCTTGCAAAGGACTGAGAGGAGCGACTAATCTTGGACAGCAGGGAAAAAATCACCTCAGAGCAGCAACTGCCGGCCATCGAAAAGGTATACCCGGGTCAAAGAAAGCGTGCACGCCAACAAAACTAGGACTGTGTGCAGGCCCGCTAGTCTAGTTAGGACAGATTTTTGGGTTTCAGGCCATAGGTGTTTATCCAACTACGCCTCCTGATTCGGGACATTGGATGGGGCTTGTTATAGCACTGTTATTTATGCAACCGGTTCGCATGTGAGAGGATCTGTTTTATGTGTATATGTCTGGGGATAGCGGGTAGAGCTGGTTACATTGTAAGCGTCTGTGCCACACCGCCGCGTGCTTTTGAACTGCACCACACACGATTGTTCCTGTCCTTGTATGGTATTAAAAGGTAGCGGGTGTTCGGCCTTTCTGAACCCCATGAGTAGGTAAACTGATCGTGCATCCGGAGGACCCACTCTTGGCAGCGCGCTGTGTGGCACAGGGGCCTTGGTTACTACTTTGTACATGTGTGTTTGGGGATTTGTTCACAATGCTTTTCTGAAAAGTTCAGTAAACTATGGGTTGTTGAACTGGTGTTGGAGTCGTTTTCTTCGTCCGTAACTTCGCTGTATTCCGGGAATCCTACCTCGGTGCTCGGCTTACAGCCCTGCGTCAACACATGCAGCGTCACCATCCGGTGGCCTGGGAGAAATGTGGCTAAGATGTGTTGGTCCATCCTGCGGCCGCAGCAACAGCAGCAGCAGCGCCCAGTGGCACGCATGCCATTGCAGCCAGTCAAGGCTCCACCACATCTGCAGAAAGAAGCTGTTTCTCTTTGCCATCATCTCCCGGACCAGATGCTCCTGCTCCTCGCTACTCATGGCGCCAGCAGTCTTTCAGCAAGGCGATTGCAAAGAGACAACAGTATGCGTCCAACCATCCTAAGGTGCAGAAGCTGACCGTGCTCCTGTCCAAGTTGTTGGTACTGCAGTCCCTCCCTTTCCAAATGGTGGACTCTGCACCATTCAGAGAACTAATGGCTTGTGCCAAGCCGAGATGGAGAGTTCCAAGCCGTAATTTCTTTTCCAAAAAGGCAGTACCAGCACTTCATAAATATGTAGAACAGAAGGTGGACCAGTCCTTGAGCTTATCGGTTTGTTCCAAGCTGCACGGCAGCGCGGACATCTGGAGCTGTAACTACGGTCAGGGCCAGTACATGTCCTTTACGGCCCACTGGGTGAATGTGCTTCCTGCCCAGGCTCACCAACAACTTGGACAGGAGACGGCGATTTCTCCTCCACATTGTCAAACTGCGGCTCCTCCTCCTCCACCACCACCATCATCTCAGCCTCCACAAGTACTGCTCCATCATACCACATGTGTAGGGCACAGCGGTGTCACGCAGTTCTACACCTGGCCTGCCTCGGCATTGAAGTCACACAGGGGAGGAACTGCTCCGCGTCATGCAGCAAGAAATCGATGTGTGGCTTTCTCCCGCCAACTGCAAATCGGAACCATGGTGACGGACAATGGGAGTAACGTGGTGTCCGCGCTGCACCAAGGAGGGATGGTCCATGCGCCCTGCATGGCGCACGTGTTCAATCTGGTTGTGAAAAGGTTCCTGAAGTCTTCCACCGATCTTCAGAAGATTCTGAAAATGGCCAGGAAACTGTGCATCCATTCCTACAAAGCCAGGAACACCCTCCTCAAGTTGCAGCGGCAGAACGGCCTCCCCCAACACACACTGATATGTGATGTTTCCACCCGTTGGAATTACAGCCTGCACATGTTTGACCGACTGTATGAACAGAGAAAGGCCATTAACGATTTTTTGATGATCCAGGCGGCAGGAGTACTCCCCTGTGTAAATTTGATGTCAGCCAGTGGCAGCTCATGCGTGACACCTGCCGTTTGTTGAGGCCATTCGAGGAGGCGACGTTATTTGTCAGTCGCCAGCACTACGGGATCATTAACGTCATTCCACTGCTTCATGTCCTGGAACAGATGCTGAAAAATCTGTCTGGGCAGGGGACTGGAGACGTGGCGACTACATCTCGCGGCCACATAAGTCCGCTGGGGACTGAAATGGAGGAGGAGGAGGACATCGGAGCAGAAGCATTGTCTGGTGACAAGAGGAGGAGCAGGAGCAGCTGGAGGAGGTAGATGGAGATGAGGAAGACGAGGCAGATGACCCGCAAGCACCGTGGCAGTATACAGTGGAGATGGAGGCAGGGTGCCCCTCGGAGTCACTTGTGCAGATGGCCCGCAGCATGTTGATTTGCCTGGCTAGTGACAGCCGAATAGTCACCATCCGGCAGAGGGATGACTTCTGGCTCTCCACCCTATTGGACCCTCGCTACCGGTCCAAAATGGGAGCCTTTTTCCCCTGCTGTGAGAGGGAGGACAAACTCAAAAACTATCGGGAAATCCTCTGGAGTCAGTTGGCCGCTGGCTATGTACGGCATCGTCCCTCCTCTGACAGGTCTGACCGGGGGGTTCTTCAGCGCTCGCGTACTGCAGCCGCGGCTGCTGGGTGAAGGTGGGGGGTTGGAGCAGTATCAGCTCCATCGGCAGCAACCTAAGCCTGGAGTCACTGATGAGCAGCTTCCTTCACCCGCCTAGTGAGGAGGGCAGTCGCCAGCAGCAGGGCTGCCAATAGAAATTTTGGGGCCCCATACAGCCAAAGTTCCTGGGCCCCCTTTCCATGTCCCCCCCCCAAACACACCCCTTCCCAGGAACCACCCATTCACTGTCGTAGCCCCGCCCCCTTTCATGTCCTCATTATCATTTCCTAGTCTGGAAAATATAACTTGTTTTGGTCAAAAGATTTTGATGCCATATTTGCAGGAGTTTTGTTTTTACGGCAGTCCATCCTTGGTATAAATGATGCGTTATCTGTATTCTTCAGGTTGATACGCATCCACCAATACCAGGATCTCTGTTTTGGTAGCAATATTGGCATCTTGAATTCTTTTCTTCTACAGTGTTCAGTGTATGGGATGAATTACGTTATATTTTAATAGATCAGACTTTTTCAGACGTGGTGACACCAAAGGCCACATGTATGAAAACTGTTTAGGTCTAAAACTCACTTTGTTGCCCATAGGTTCTCATACATGTGGCCCCGAATATTGGGAACTATTTTATTTTTCTTATTTGTAAAATGGCAAAAGAGGGTGATGTGAACTTTTAATACTTATTTATTTTACACTTTTAAACTTTTTTTTTTATTTTTTTTTACATTCACTTTGAGTCCCCATAGGGTGCCTCACCACTATGGAGCTCAATCATTTATACAGCCTAATGCATTGTGTATACATTTCATTAGGGTGTACAAAAATGGCCGTGTGGGTGAGAGAGGACCCCCCTCCTCCCCCATGGCAGTGTGGGTGAGAGACAGGGCTGTGGAGTCGATAAGTCAAAGCCCTGACTTCGACTCCTCAATTTCCCAAACCTCTGACTCCTGACTCCCTCATAAACGGCGCATGTTTTAAGTGATAACTGTAGTAAAGTGGTAACATCCGGCTGTTTATCACCTTATGCTACAATAATCAAGCTATTTAGGTAGAACAGACACCGACAAGCAAAAGGGTAACAATGTTTTGATCTTTTGAACACTTGTGGGTAGAGTTGAAGAAAAAACAGTATTTGTATCCAAGTCCAGACTGCACCAAAATTGGGAATGTTCAGAAGAGATCTGGGATCGGATTTTGGTCAAGACCTGCTTGAATCTGATTCAGAGCCCAGAAGGATTCAGGCAGAGCTGAAAGCCAAAAGGTGGATTTCCCAATTACTAACAAAATAATACAAATGAACATTTTGATTTTTAGGAGCAAAACAGTAACAATGCAGTTACAGGAAAGAATCTGCAGAACTAAGCAGATGCTAAATACTTGCAAGTCTCATTTATGTATAAGATCGGTAAGATCTGTATATAAAATTATAGTAGCCTTATGTACAAAGCTGTAGTGGATGGTGAGATATGGAGCCTGAAAGTCACAAGTTCAAATTATTGTTACCATTTTGCTTGTCAGTGTAAAATATATTTATTGGATATGACTTTAGAACACAAAAAAATTGTAAATATGCAAAACACTGCAGGAACATTTGTGAAGTCTCTGAATTTGTTCTGAGAAATAGTATCGCCTCCATCAAATCCAGCATAAATGACCTCACATCTGATCTCATTATTTCCAGGCTAAAGAACGGCCTCTCTACAGTAACTTGGGTTGGGGGCAAATAGGTGACCACAGGTGCAACATCTCTAACAATGCCACAGTTCTCCGGTATAACCACAGCTCCCAAATTAAAACCCATTTTTTCTGCCTATTAACCAGAGTTTCCCTCCTCTGTAAAACCGAGCTCCCCAATAAAACCAAAACCCCCAAATCCCCACAACTCCCCAATATAATAAGCATCCTGTCCTGTTAACCACATTTTTCGTATAACCATACATTGAAAATTTTCTTACTCGTGCTTAGCCAGACCCGGGCCCCCCCCTCTCTGGCGGGCCCCGTGGTGACTGCCCAAAGGGGACAGAAAACTTGAATTCTGAGGCCCCGCGGGGGGGCGGGGCCTACGGATTCTGTTTTTTCAAGCCAGGGAGGGGGGCCTGGCTCCGGGTACAGCGCGCAGCGCAGGGATGGTAAGTCATTTTTAAAATGTAAGGGCGGAGCGTGCTGTAGCTGGGGCGGGCCCACTCCATGCAGCCCTGCAGCACCGCAGTATGTCGGGTCGGCCGCTGCCGGGCCCTACAGAGAGCGCGGCGCTTGGCTGCGCCGTGCTCTCTTGCGTAGTATGAAATAACGGGGCCTGCTTGAATCCGGGCCCCATACAGGTGTACGGGTTGTACCCCCTGTATGGCGGCCCTGGCCAGCAGCAGCAGGACCTGGAGCAGACCCTGAACCAACTGGTCGTGGCCTACTTGGACAGCACTCTGCCACCCCAGCTAGAAGATCTGCTGGACTACTTAGCAGCCAAACTGGATGTGTGGCCGCAACTTGCCGGTTTGCAGTGGAGAAGCTGCCCCTGCCGGCCAGTAGTGTGGCATCAGAGCGGGGTTCAGTGCGGGAAATGGGAACGACTGACCTTTGTCAAGAATGAATCAGGCGTGGATCGGCCAGGTTTTCCCACACACCAATGCCTTAGGCGTCAGACTACTTTCAGCGATGACACCTCACCCACACTGTGAGAAATGAGTCTGGGTTCAAACTACCTGCCTCAGCCACTATTCTGATACCGCCACCCGCCTGATGCCAGTTTCTCCATCTGCCACCAACCATCTATACCAGGATGGGATTGCACCCACCTCCACACTCTGTCATTGTGCCACTCTATGACCTCATTGCTGCTGCTGCTGTAGCTGTTGCCCGTGCCATCCACACTGTGTCATTGTGCCACTCTGTGGCCTCCTCCCGTTTTTGCCACCTCCAGAATGTCATTGTGCCACTGGTCTGACCTCATGCTGCCCGCTGCCGTGACCTCCCCTTCCCGTCATTGTGCCAGTCTGTGGCCTACTACTGTTTTGCCACCTCCAGAATGTCATTGTGCCACTGCCTGACCCCATGCTGCTGCTGTGGCTGCTGCCGTGCCCTCCACACTGTCATTGTGCCACTCTCTGACCTGATGCTGCTGCTGCCGTGACCTCCACACTGTGTCATTGTGCCACTCTCTGACGTCATGCTGCTGCTGCCGTGACCTCCACACTCTGTCACTGACGTTGCCACCTGAGCCCTCAGCTTGTTTTTTTTCCCGCTGTCCCCTGCCATGACATTATCAGGCTACATTCCCGCTTCAGTTTTTTGGTCAGTGTTGCCCTATTAAGTGCACAGTTAATTTTATAGTGAAGAGATTCTAAGAGCTGCGGCAGTCATCTGCATGTCATACTAAAACACAACATTGTATGAAGACCAAACCAAGCTCCCTCTGCATATTTAAGCATGGCACAACGTTCTTCAGCACCCTGCAGGCTCTGTGCAGCCTGGAAATAGCTGTTTTTTAACGCAACCGAAACTAATTTTGCCGGAAAATTTGGGCGAAGTTGCCGAATCGAATTTTTGAGAAATTCGCCCATCTCTAGTTATATTATCTATATATACTGTGGGCCCAACTATATATATACTTTTGGGGTCCTATTTCCTATATACAGACCCTATAATGTATATATCTACCTACTGGGGAACATCTAACCTTTATACCTACCTACTGTGGGACATATACGTACATACCATACATATACGGGACATATACGTACATACTGGGATGGAGTCTACCTAATGGGAGCTTATAAAGGAACGATATGTGACTCCCCATTCCCTACAGCAGACACCTGGCTTTTCTATCATACCCCCTGTAGGTAGGTATATATGTGCTGGAAAAGTGAGGATTCTAAAATGTTTGTGTGGTAAATTCTACAGAGATGAGTCGTGGCCGGTAGAAGTAAACAGGACGGTCTGGGCCGGTTGGAGAAGAAAAGGGAAAATGAACGACTCCGATCAGAAAAGACGTTTCCTGTAAGTCACTAAATGTAACTGCAGTGCAATAATTTATAATTCTGCAGAGCGCCTAAATACAACTAGTATCTACTATATGGTCACTGAATGGCATTAATATATGTCTTCAGAGCCTGAGTAAAAGTGAAATGTGGTGGTCACGTTTGGTCAGGGTCTGGCAGTATTATTTTAGACTTGAGTAATAGTTTTGGGTCGTGGTTTTGTAGTTTTATTTTATTCACAATAATTCTAATAGTATACTTGCTCCATGTATAGATGTATTATTAGGTTACTGTTATTTATGAGGTATTACACTAGGTATCATACGTAGGTGAGCGTTTTTGAAAAGTAAATTTGTCATCGCTGATTTTCATTGTACAGTGACTGTTGAGGTGATGGACAGGATCTATGTGGAATATGCAGAAAAAGTAGTGACTGTAAAAACACATGCCGCAGTTCACAATGGGGCGTGAAAATTGCTGTGTAAACCCAGCCCTACTGAACAAAACTTAACACATAGGGCCCAGGCCCCGGATGTTTTGGGATCCTAGCAACGCCCCTGCATTCAGGACTAGTGTTGAGCGATTACGTTGGCTTATCGACATCGGTCGGAAAGGTCGTAGTCGGCCATCAAACGACAAGGGAATTCGTAAAGGTCGATGATAGATTATCGCCGATTGACCATTAAAGTTATGGGAGAGCAACAACACCTTCATTCCCTTTCACCCAAACAGGGCTGGAGAAGCTGGAATTAAATTCCACAACAGTCAAATGGATACGAGCTACATCTTAGGCAACACACTTAGGTTATAAAAGCCACAGAAAAAAAATCACAGACCTTTCACTATCCCTGTCTTGTACCACTGCATTACCCTTAAACCCCTCCCC